>OZ007514.1:9821522-10023931 GCA_963931865.1 Axinella damicornis | reverse complement strand
CACGAGTCTAAACCCTTTCTTCGTCATTCCTAGTCTCACTTCGGAGATCGTTTGTTCAGTGACCTTGCGGTTAGTAGGTGTGCAATTTATGCCCAGTGTGTGGACTATACAATGAAGTAGTCCTTGCAATTGGCCAGGTAGCATCGCCCACTTCTCGAGGTACATTCTAGTCTGTGGACACAGGTTGTCAGACTGCATGCTACGTGTACTCTGGGGTTGCTTTATGGCCAAGTGGTTAACGTTTTCCCTCAAGCAGCTTTTCTAGAAGTCATTTCCATTTCCCTAGAGCCCACAGTTGTTGAGCTCAAACTGCTTCTGGAGGTACTTTCAACCATCCTGAACAGACACACAACTCTAACTACACCCACAAATAAGCGAATATTCAACCGAGTCACTCAAGTCTCTGAAGCGATGCCAAACCTGAAAACATGGGCCTCAATTGACTGATACATGTAGTAATAGTGGCCCTGCAATGTCCAGTCAAGGTCTCATAAATTGCATCCTGTTACCTTTATACACTTTCAAATTCTTAGAGGGGGCAGTGGGGGTGCCCCCCCCCCCCCCCCCCCCCCCCAAAGGAACCATCTGATTTTGAGGATTGGGATGTGCTGTTTAATTAATTAACCTGATTAGGCAAAGGTCAGTATGTTCCCTCCTACATTCATTGTCCTTAATGTCAACTTGTACACACTTTACAGAGGTTTTCAGAGATCCTGCAACTGAATTTGTAGAGTGGAAGTCATGTGACAGCAGTTCTCATCATTTAGTAGTCACGATGCATGCAATCTACAACAGTAGCTAGGCTGTCAGTGACATACTCCGTTTATGACTATGCAGTGTAATGTACACCACAGGAAGTTAGCAAACAATTCGGTCACAAAATGCCCAATCTCACCTTCTTAGTCAGCCTTCTGGATCTATGCCGCTGATCGGTGTACAAGATGTCAGTGTAGGACCTGGCGTAAGTCCTCATTGCTGCCGTGAGCATTCATGTCATTTGAATTTTGCAACTCACGAATTCACATGACTTCCAGTGTTTCCAATTCGCCTGAAAATTGCAAGGACTCCAGAAATCTCCGTACATACCTGTTTTAGAGTATCTCCCAGCCCCTTTTTTTATGCCCCTGTCAATAATTGTATAGATCACATCTTATCCTAACCCTAACCCTGCTCATACTTGAAGAATGGTCTGAAGCCCATTTACCAGACCATTGTAGCCTCGTTCCCAGGCCACACACTGCTGTCAGTTACACAAAGAATGGCAGGGGCCTGGGAATGAGGCTAGTAGATTGGCTAAGAGAGTAAAAGCAATACAACAGCCCTGTAGTGACAGTATCTCTTCTCTGTGTTTGGTGAGGGAGTGTAAGGAATTGGAGAGTTGTGGTGGTGTGTGTGTGTCTGTGTGTGTGTGTGTGGCGGGGGCACGTCTATTTATGCGCCCTTGCTTTCACTGATAAGATGCTCCACACTGATTGTTGTCATAAGCCTCAGAAGGCACTCGTGCTGGATCAGGTAACATTTAAACATCTTGTGCACACAGGGCCAGATATCAGCTGTATAATCAGTCCAAAGGTGCAGTAGTGCTCTCCGAGTTAGAACATTCCGTCAGTTCTTGCAATCGTTGATCTGCACCTTCATTGGAACATCGGTCTGCAGGCAATGCAAGGGAATGGTCATGCATGCAGTTACCACATCAGCATAGTACTCACACTGTCACACATCACACAACACACCCTGCACACACAAACACACCACGCACACACAAACACATCACACGTAAAACACGCACACACACACACAGATGACGGGCATTGTGAAGCAAGGTGTCTGTTGTAAGGACTGTGGTATCAGGTCACAAGCATTGTAAGGCCTATGTGGTGGTCGACTGCCGAAAGAAATGTGAGCTATAATTATGTGAGCGGTTTTTGAGAAGAGCCTTGGCTTTCCCACTTGTTTGTAGGCATATACAGACCCAACATTCGAAAGTGTAGGAAGGCTCTTACCCCGAAAGGTGAGGCTCCAAAGTGTGGCATAAAACAGCAATTTTAGAATGTGATCGACATGTGCATTCGCCCCACCCATACCGGATGTGGGCATGGCTCAGAATTCCTATCGAATGTAGCAGGATAATGCAAGAATATTTGTAGTGAGTTTCATAGCCATAGCTAATACCACTCTGAAGTTATTAGCATTCGAAATTCAATTTTGGAAAATGCATTGAAGTTACCCCTTTCTCATGTCTGCTGACACTGTGTAGTGAGGTAGCCTTGTTCCAGGCCCCATCCCTTTACGATTTCTCGTGGAACGAGGCTATGTAGTGAGGTGCTTACACATACTGCATCCAACTGTGAAGTAATTCCTGCAGAGAGATATTCCCACATATGCATTGTAACAATGGTCAGTAAAAAAAACCTTTTGTTGAAGTCCCTCACTGCTAGACTAGACCACTATAGTGGTGAGCAAAATGTTACTGATCGTGAATTTGATCCCTCTTCTTCCTCCCACTCCCTCTCAACCCCCTTCCTCCTCCCTCGTACCCCTCTAGCTAAGAAGCAGCGTCTTGCCAGCCTTCAAGCCCAGAGCTGTACTGCAATGATGACATATCACTGAAGGAGAGACGCAGATGCTGTGAGTGACAGTATGAGATCGGCTTCAGTTTATGAGAACAGGATTACTGACTTCTAAACGTCAGTATACTGATTCCTGGATGAGCAATTGTAGATCTGAGTATTGCATACATCCACACCTTGATTGCACAGACACACATACTACACATGAATACCAGCTCACCACACACACACACACATATTATGCACACCCCCACGCACTCACCCCCCCCCCCCCCCCCCCCCCCCCCCCCCCCCCCACACACACACACACACAACCCTCCCTGCCCCCACTCACACACCCACAGACTCGTGATGCCCTATCAGCTGAGAATGTGGAACTCCATGTAAAGCTAACTCCAAGATCTTACAGCTACAGTCCCATGTTGCCACCATCCAGCAGCACACGATGATTGGAACAGATGAACACCCTCATCCCAACTGGTCATGTGACTAGGTCATTAGGATGATTTATAATGAATCGTGGATCGTTCATTTGTACTTGTAATCAGTTTACTCCTCGTTTACATCGAGTTTGTCAACTGGATGTTGTCTGGTAATATTCAACTTATGTACGTATAATTATACGTACAATTCATGTATGAAGGCTTGCACGTGCATAAGGGTGAACCTCTCCCAGCTGTACAACAACAGGACTGGTGCCCAGAACAATGCAACTTGTATTTAAACCTAGCCGGCCGGCTATTTCCGGTTGCGCGTGCCAGCGGACTTTGACCGTTATACTACTGGCGCAGCTACGCAACAGGCTTCATCATAGATAATATAGTCCCTACCCGTATATATTATGTACAGCTCCTGGAAACACAGCTGACCTCGCCCTCCTTCCGAGCTACCTGCTCCACTTATGGTCGAATAGTGTTTGCCGTTGCCTCGCTTGCACTCTGTATCCTGAAGCTTTTTCACATCTGACCAGGGGCGTAGGTGTAGCTATGATTGAGACCGAAGAGGCATGGAGTTGCGCGCAGCAAATTTCTGGAGCTAATAATAATGAAGTATTCATAAGTGCTAATTAATCTGTTACGCACGATTACTTTCCGCAAACAGTACTGTTGCTCTCGAAATGCTACAGCAATACGCGGTGCCCTGACTGGGGTTAGTTGCTAATTAACTTTGTTATGTATTTGCCGGTTCTGCACGCAAACAATATTATACAGTAATTTTACTTATGGCAGACTATTATGTAGTTGCTGACGGAACAAAAAGACAAAATTGTGAATTTAGAATGCTTGCCAACAACAATTATTCAAACACACCTGACCCAGCCCCACCCCCCATGCCAGCCCCACCGCCCATTCAGCCCCACACCACCAGCCACACCCCATGCATCCACCCCCATGCACCCAGCCCCATCCCCAATGCTTCCACCCTCCCATTACCGACCCTCCCGTGCTCCCACCCTCCCATGCTCCCACCCCACCCATGCTCCCACCCTCCCATGCTCCCACCCTCCCATGCTCCCACCCTCCCATGCTCCCACCCTACCCATGCTCCCACCCTCCCATGCTCCTACCCTCCCATGCTCCCACCCTCCCACCCTCCCATGCTCCCACCCTCCCATGCTCCCACCCTCCCATGCTCCCACCCCACCCACTATCTACCCCTGAACTTACCCTTGCGGTGAAAGGTATTGAGCTAGGGTAAGGTAAGGGTGAGGGCTCACCTCACTTTGACCTCACCCGAGCTAAACCTAACCCGAATGACTTGACTGCAACTGGACGAGCTTTATATACCCGCAGAAGCTTGCCAGTAACGCGTGCAGCCAAAGCGTGCACGCGCCGGTAACCCTATGATCTGATTGGTTGGAACTCGCGGTAGCACAAATTTTGGCGGGAAACGCCGTGTGCACGCGTACAGTGTGGACAGTGATGAGCGTGTATCTGTCTCTGTCGTTTTTCTTCGTTCACCGACGCCATTGGCGTCCTCTTGTAGGCCCTGTGCCATTGACGTCCTCCTGTAGGCCCTCCTTGTAGTTTGCTCCAAATCTTGTTCCATAAGGTTAATTAACGTGGCGTTTGGCAACGAGGTTTGTAAAGTAGTTAGGAAGGCCAGTAAAATCGTCTGGGAACGAGGACACCTCTCAAGACACACCCAGCTCTAGCACTCTCAACACAGCAACAGGAGTTCCAGCTGTTTCAACACAGCTCTCTCAACACAGCAACAAGACTCCCGGCTCTAGCACTCAGTAACAAGATCGCCTGGCAGACTAGCCATGGCTTCCTACCGCGAGACTAGTGTCCTGTTGCTTTATTGAGAGTGCTGGAGTGACAGTGGAGTCCTGTTGCTGTGTTGAGAGTGCTGGGAGTCCGGCCTGTGACAGTTCTTCAAGTGAAGATAAAGTAGATGGAGGGGAAGGTATAGAGTCTATAATATTATTGCAGTTGACTTGGATCATTCAGGAGACTATACTACAGTCGAAGGTCAAGCTGGTAGCTACCATTTGGCTAGTACTTTGCATTTTAGAACTTGATGGTGCTCCTCCAGGTGATCCAAGGCAACTGCAAACTCTATGGGAAGGTGGTTCATAAAAGCCGATAACCAACAACGTATATAGTTGTGCATACCTAGTCGTGGTGATGGATTACCCTGATCCTGTGGGTGTGGCTACAATTTGTGATGATCCCAGAAAATATACAGTGCTGCTCGAACTCTATGGCCATCGGCCAGGAAGCCAGCACTAGTGTGTTGTGGAATCTCGAGCCACCTTTAATTTGGTGTGCATGTTCCATCCAGAAACTTGCAAGCAAAATAATATTATGCAGCTTGCAACTCTACAGTGAACGTTCATCAGAGATGATTTCAAATGACTGTACAGAATCAGTGGTCCGACAGTCCAGGCATAAAATTAGCCTCGTTCCCAGTCCCAGTCCCACGCCCAGCAACGAAAAGCTGGGCGTGGGACTGGGAACAAGGCTAGCATAAAATATTGTGGCAACACAACACATGCATGCAATTTCAAGTCTAAATTTTTCCATTTCAGTAATAACCATGCAGTCACCATCTTCAACATCTCCAGCGCCATTTCCCGAGGGACCTGTTTGTGGGAAAATTATGCTTGTTAGTTTAGTATAGTATATTATTGTATAGTATTGAGTGTGGTACTGCAATGTGAATGGGCCATACCCTACAGCATGGAAGGACAAAATGTAAAATCCCTTCCCTCTTTTCAGAATGAGCTTGGGCCTACATGAGACTAGATCATCCAGATATCCATAGTTGATCATTTGTTTGAGCATGCAAGAAATACACCTGTATGCATTACCTGTTACGCTATGCACACGTAATTACACACACTTCGCCTTCAAAGCCCACCAGAGCGGATGGAGTTTTATCCATAAATATGGCAGTCTCGTCCCACCACACATAAGTCAGAACATTATCCTCCCATATGCTATACAGTACTTTATATGGTTGGGTTATGTGTTGTGGAGTATGTAATGTGATACTCAGGTAGGCTGAACTATTGGCAGATAAGTCTACAATCTCTCACCATGTGCCCTGCCTTCAATATCCAGTAGAAGACCAGATTCTTGTAGCTCTGTATGAAGGCTCCAGTGTTGAGAGTGGCCATGCCTGATGGGGGATACAGTGGTCGGCGATCAGCGTTGAGGAATTCCTCTACACCTCTCAATCCAGGCCAGTGTACCTGCATTGGACAAACAGAGTGGGGAATGGTCACACAGAGGTCTTGAATGCACACAAGAAAATCTAGAACAGCACTCTCCACTCTCCCTGACTTGCATGCATGGTGTATATGGTATACTTCATAACATGTCATACTGTACTATTCTCAGGACTTAGGTGTACCTAGCAGCTTGCTCATAGCCACTGTAACTAGCCCCATACCCAGGTCTTCTTCCCTGGAATGGCATGTGGACAAGGAGTAATGCCTACACTGTTTAGTTACCGACAGTGTCCACAATCAGGTCAAGCTGGTGAGGGAAGAGCACACATCATATTCTACCACCCTCACGTGTGTGTTGCATCATATCACAACGAGCCTCATTGAACCTCACCATGCCAGTAACCTTTATTCCTAGGCTGCACTGTTCATACACTACACAAACAAAGCTGGGTGCCACCGCTGTCCCCACTGTATGTATCAAGTAACTGAAACAAGGCTATATTACCTACTTGGCATTGGTTCGAAACAGCCTCACACCAGGTACGAATATAAGCTCATGTTGCTAGGTTACTGTAGATGAGATACACCTGGCTAATCACCAAGGATCAAAGGTGGATATCACATCTTTCATGAAGTCCTCTCGCTGGTACACAAACACCCTCCCTGCAAGGATGGATAAATATAGAGAATGCACAGATCATAGTGTGTGCGTGGGGGGGGGGGGGGGGGGGGGGGGGGTGTGAGTGTGTATGTGGGGGGTGAGTGTGGGAGGGGTGAGTGTGTGTATGGGGGTAGCCTCGTTCCCAGGCCGCGTGGGAGGAGAAAAGACGGCCTGGTATCCACTGCTTGCGCATGCGCGAGCATTCCCAGAAAAACCTGGGAATTCGTTTTCGTTTGTAAATGGTCAGTAAAATTGATAGGTATACGTCCGATTCACTTCCGTATCATCGAAAAGAAACCAGTGAGAAAGCGCTTTCTGTGCGTGTATGGTGTCTGGAAACTTGCCACGCTGTCAGGAACCTGCTTCATAAGTGCCCTGAGTTTCCGTTTGACTGTCTTGACTTCGCCTACGCAGGAACGGCAGGTAAACCGTCGCCACTGTCAACGGACACGGCAGACATAAGAAGTAACTTACACAGATGAGAACGCCAATCTTCACACAATCCTACATCACTGAAGAGAGCAGCGGAATACTTGGGTCGCCCTTCTGAACGACGGATTCGACAGAAATGCTTTGCAGCAACTTTTTTGACTTGAGCGTGTACGTAGATTAGACCTTGAATATTCGGTCCGGATATGATTCACGTGGAATGACAACGTAAACCTTACAATTTTACGGAAATATATCGGAAATAGCGGTGCTTGTGTGAGCAGTGGATACCAGGCCGTCTTTTCTCCTCCCACGCGGCCTGGGAACGAGGCTAGTATGGGGGGTGAGTGTGGGAGGGGTGAGTATGTGTGTGAGGGAGGTGAGTGTGTGTGGGGGGTGAGTGTGTGTGTATGTGGGGGGGGGGGGGTATGCATGTTGACGGGAGGAATGTACACACAAGTAGCCTCCACCCAGATTGTATCTTGCAGCCGTGGAGAAAGATTGCACAGTAGCAAGACAAGATCTGGGTTGAGGCCTGGAAACAGTGCTACCAGTGAAGTGGGTGGTTCATTACATTTGGGGTAGCATCTAGACCAGTTCAATGGCATACAGCCATACACAGTGCTTGTGTGTACTATTACATATTCAATGAGGTTCTCAGCTTCAACCCACAGGGAGGCAGCGCCAGTGAAGTTTCCCTGGTCAAGTGCTTCCTGCGTTTTGTTAGCTACCTCCTGCACCTTCGCCAGCTGCACCTTATTCAACAGTGACTGTGTGTGTGTGTGTGTGTGTGTGTGTGTGTGTGTGTGTGTAATGTGTGTGTGTGGTGTGTGTGTGTAATGTGTGTGTGTGTGTGTGTAATGTGTGTGTGTGTGTGTGTGTGGGTGGGTGGGTGTGTGTGTGTGGGTGTGTGTGTGTGGTGTGTGTGTGTAATGTGTGTGTGTGTGTGTAATGTGTGTGTGTGTGTGTAATGTGTGTGTGTGTGTGTGTATGTGTGTATGTGTGTGTGTGTGTGTGTGTGTGTGTGTGTATGTGTGTGTGTGTGTGTGTGTATGTGTGTGTGTGTGTGTGTGTGTGTGTGTGTGTGTGTGTGTGTGTGTATGTGTGTGTGTGTGTGTATGTGTGTGTGTGCAGAGGAGGACGGCCAAGGTTGACCTTTTCTAATCAGGTCTCATTAAAGTCACATGAAATCCGATACCATGGATTACGTAATGCATGTTAAGTACAGTACTTTCCATAGACATTGTTTCGACAGTTTTCACCATCGCGCCCCGGCTCAATCAACAGGAATACTGGCTCGCAGGGAAGCGTAGGCATCTGTTGTCGCTATAAAAGGCCGAGCCCTTCAAGATTCAGCTGCGGCATGGCAGAAACGAGTGGAAGTAGTCTCCCGGGCCAGATGGTCCCCACGCGTGCCGCAAACATCTGGCCCGCGAGACTCAAGTGGAGGTTCGGTGCCGTCTCGTCGGTTTTGCAAAGCGCGTTCAACGATTGCCAACTGGGAACACTCCATAGCAGCCACAGAAACCGTCTTCTATTCGTATGGCTATCTGCCATAACTTTTAATAACCGTCCACTTGTCACATGACAGAAAGTCAATAATTACTCGTGACGTATGCGGTGGCCAACCTCCTCTGGTGTGTGTGTGTAATGTGTGAGTGTGTTGTCTATTCCAAATGAACTCTAATAGAGTCCCATAGCCTCGTTCACAGGCCTCACCCAGCTTCCCGTCACTTGTAGCAGCAACAAAAGCTGGTTGGGGCTTGGGAACGAGGCTAGTCCTCATAAGCTCCAGTCATAACAAGTGGGTCTTGATGCGTCTCGGCACAACTTGGTATCAGCTACAATCACGCAGAGGACATGGCAGTTGTTTAACCCTATATGACTGCAAATCCTGTTAGCTATGAGACTTTCAGCTGAAGTCAGTGTCAGTATCCTTGGAGGTTCTGTGTGAGCAAGGGGTGGGTCAGGGTGAGGTGGGAATGTTCACCCAAAGGGTGAAAGCAGTATGGTCGTGTCTGGGCTTGATGTTTAGTCAGAGCCAGTTGGGCCGTTTTTAATTCACAAATGGACCTAGAGAACACCTTGGCCAATTCTTTCAGCAATTATCTAGCTGGTTAGCTAGAGCTGAGTGTGTAGTTAGTATGCACTTCACTAGAGAAAACCTTGGCCAATTCTTTCAGCAATTATCTAGCTAGTTAGCTAGAGCTGAGTGTGTAGTATGCACTTCATGCAGCAAACTGTGTATGGATGAGTGAGTATTCATTGTCCTGATTTACATAGCCACCACTTGGTGAGTGGATTCATGAGCAGCCAAGCAAAACCCATAATCACTTTTTGAGATCTACTTGCAGGCTATAATACGTTTGACATCCTATTAAGAGTGTAAAGCAGGTTGCTGCATTTGCGCAGGCGCATTGCGAAAAGCGACGTACGTACCTACGCATCCAGCACTGTGTCTCGGCACTTTGGTGCCAAGACAAAAATGTTGGCACAGGTAAACCATTCTTTTTGGAGACTGTTGAGAGGCACAGCCAAGGGATGGCTGGGAGGAGCTAGGGCCAAGCCAACTACCTTCGAATGCTTTCTCTTGAGCCTGACTACTTACTAGAATGACTATGTGTCACTAGCCATCCAAAGCTAACAGAGTCAGGCATCATTGCTGTGCTCTTTTGGTGCCAGTAGTAGTACTTCATCTAGAACTTCCATCTACTTCTAGAGATAGCGAAAGTGTCTGTAATAGCTCGAATGAGTCTAAGACTCACAGACCCCACCAGAAGCACTCTCTGAGTACCTAAACTGGGGCATGTCCCCAGACCCAGGGCTACTACACCAGCTCATCATCCCTCTTTTAGCCACACCAGTACTGAGGTGGTATTGTGTGCATGACAGTGGCATAGCCATGGTGTAATCTAGTCCATACTTGCCAACCGTCCCGGAATTTCCGGGACTGTCCCGGAAACTGACCTTTTGTCCTGCTGTCCCGGAAACAATCAAAATTGTCCCGGAAATTATACACGTGGCCTAGGCGTTTACTACGCGTACAAGCAAGTCTGTCTGACAACTTGAACTACTAGCTACCTGCAGATGAGTGCCAGTACCAGTGGGTCAGATCGGTTAGAACCGGTGTCCAAGAAGGCCATGCAAGTGGCATCCCGATTGGAAGTGCTATAATGTGTCCTCAAGCAGAAAGGGAGCCTCTTTCGTCCGTTGTAAATTCTCTCCAGACTACCCTAGGAATGCTGCTTGTGCAGTGGATCAAAATTGTCCTGCACAAGACAGCAAAATCCTGCAAAATAAGCGAAATTTTCCTGCATATACAAAACTCAGGGTTGGGAAGTATGCTAGTCCTGCCACAATACACACACAATGTGGGAAATGCATCACTTACTGCGCTGTAAAGATACGGTCCCCAAGTCTTCACGGAATCTAAAGCAGAAACAGAAGGATTGAGAATCATAACCCAACCTTCCTCATAGTTGCTCAGCAGTGACCTGATACATTAGATACTGTGTCTAACCTTGAGCTGAGAATAACAAAAACTCTCATGGTGTCTAGAGTGGATGATGACATCATCATCGATGATGTCATCGTGGCAGTGGATCATGCACTGTTGACCCAGAGGAGGTGGGGCATAATCATGTGCACAAAATATCAGGAGTTGACCCAAGGACGTTCACAAGCACTAGTCTAAACGTGGATCCAGACCTGATCTACTGGGGGGGGAGACCCCCCCCCCCCCCCCCCCCAAATTTCTGACAATCCAAAAAGTGGTGTCAGGAACTGCAGCATGTACACCAGTGTGCTTTGTACCGTCTCACACTGCATAGCATTTCTATGACCTCCAAATTGTCTCAGACTGCCTCAGAACTACTCTCAGAAGGCTCAAAATTCCCAAAATGTTCTGGGGGGGGGGGATGCCCCAGACCCCTACCAATTGCGTCTTTGTAAGACTGCCAGGAGGAAGTCTAGCATGACTGTCACATGCATACACACTGGACATTTCCATACTATGATCTCAATTTTGTCTCAGAGTGCCTCAGAACCACTCTCAGAAGGCTCGAAATTCCAAACATTCTCTGAGGGGGCATGCCCCCAGACCCCCTACAAATTGCGTCCTATGGCTGCAGTCCCCTGCCCACCATGATTCTCAAGATCATCTCCCCCCAAACTCAAAATCCTAGATAGAACCCTGCCTGATGTAATTCATCAAGGGAGCAGAGAAACACAGTTACGTGCTTATTTGGCTCTTGAATGCAACCAATTACCTAACCAGTCTGTGATACCAGAGCTTGTCCTACCTCCTCTGGTACCTTGGAGAGAGAACCTGGCCTTAACGTCTGGCCTTAAGGTAGGAAACATGGGTACCGCGATCTCCGAAACCAAGTTGATGGACAAATGGCAGCATCAAAGCGTACACAAGTTTCAGCAATACTTTGCATCAAACTGCTCCCACTGCTTGAAAACGCCCTAAAACTCAATTTTAAGGCCCTCTACTAAACTGAAAATTTGAACCCTCTCCAAGGCCCCACCCACACTCTGACCCCATCATCAATACACACACAAAACAGGCCAAAAAACAACGGATGGATTTACCACCTGCTCTCCTCAGTTGCAGGTTACAGCCCAAAACTCACTGCCACCCTCAAAAACAGAGGTTTGGCTACCCTAGGCTTTCAAAAAAAAATTCCACGCACACCAACTAAAACAGACCAAAGCAAAGGCCAGTTTCCAAAAGGTCAACCTACCCCCTGCAAAACTAAGGATGCTTTTCCACGTTCACCTCTCGGTTACAGAGTTTTGGCCACACATCTACTCCCTCTCACCAGCCCAGTCCAGCTACCAAACCAGCCAAATTCGCCCCAACACGAAAATGGGCGGGGCCTGTAATGCCAAAAGGTCAACTCTCTAGAGTACCTTGGCCAGGGAGCTGTCGGAGGCTGTTCACTTTCCAGGCTGTTCTTCGGCCACTTCAGCAGACCCACAAACATTCCTGCTCACTCCACCTAGCTATTCACACTCAGATAGCCCATCGCTACATTCAATAAACTAGAATAGCTCCTTACTTAAAAAAAAAAAAAAGAGTGTTGTAACAAAATTATCTTCAAAGTACATCAGAGTACCGATTTGAAACTTGAAAGGGCCGCTAGCTGCATCAAAGAGAGAAGCCCCCCTTGTTTATTCCGGTTGCCGCCATGGGAAAACGTAAAGATTACTAACTCTATATAACCGTATCTGAGTGACGTCATCTCACAATTATTCATGAGCAAAATTGCACGATTTCGCCGATGTCATGCTTCGTACCTTAACGTCTCCCATCAGGCCAGGTTTATAATAATTAGCCATGCATAAACAGTGGAAACCAGGACCTCCATGAACACGGTAAAGCACAACAGTTGTCTATCTAGCCTCGTTCCCAGGCCTTCTCACTCCAGCGTTTGTCGCTTGCAGTACTTATGCGTACTGCAGGTGACAAACGCTGGGGTAAGAAGGCCTGGGAACGAGGCTATCGTATATCTAGTTGTTACTGGAGAGGAAACGACTGAGATCAAGACCAAAATGATGCAGTTCTACTAACCAATAGGTGATATCCAGGAGTCTCCCAATGCCACGCCTCTGAAGTCACACTGGATGCTACCACCGTCAATGGCCTGTATGAACAAGGAGGCGTCGAGAATAAAGTTCTTGACCAGCTAGCCCCCACAAGAGGTAACTACAATGATGAGCTTAACCATTTTCTTGGTGAGCTAGTCAACTACCCCACCCCCCTCCGTACTTCTACCACTTATTGTTCAACTTTGATCCTGAGACAAACCTTCTGGAGGGAGAGCGCAAAGGACGCTGCCATTTTTCCAACATAGGACCACCAGAAATGTCGAATGGAATTGACTGCAATGAAAACAGAGAACATCACAAAATCCCCATATACACCAGCTACTGTTTGGGCCTCGTCAGTGAAGTGCAGCGCTTAGCCTCATTCCCAGAACACGGCCTGGGAATGAGGCTATGTAGCACCCTGAGCTGCCCAGCAACTCCAGCAACAGACTTACACAGGTAGGCATCTGGGTTGATACAAGTACCTCATAGTTGAATTGTTCTCAAATTCTAATCCATGATGGAAGACTGGGAACGAGACTCAAGCTTTGAACCAGGTTTTCAGAAGTCTAGACTGAGGTCAAGTTACTCAGGAACAGGGCATGTCTGTACACAGCTTTGAGGCTGTATGTACAGTACTCCTGTTTGTGGTTTGCTTGTTCAAATACAGTAACTACGGAGGGTCTCATTTTGCAAACACAGCAATTACCAATCACACAGTGCCTCACTTTGAACACTGGCAGGTCCTCCAAGAATTGAGAGAAGAGTGTCGTAAGGTCTGCAGCAATCTGGCTAACATCCGTGGTGTATGCCGAATCCTCGGTCACGTAACTGTACCCAGTACCAACTGGATTGTCCACAAACAGCACATTGGCTACTTGCACCTGTGAAAACAACATCACAATGTCAATACACAATCAGTGAAAACAACAAATTGGCAGTGGTTGTCATGGCAATGCATGCCCCTATCTAAACCTTTGTCATAATAATTTATTATAGTCCACAGTTTGTGCCACCTATTCAAAACAGTTCACGGTATGTGGTATCCAAAATCATTCATGGTTTGTGCTACATACCTACAGGTTCCCCACATGTTCAAAGTCGTTCACATTCCGAGGCCTTTCCTAGCCTCTCCTCCACCCATGCCATTCCTAGCCTCATTCCCAGGCTGTTCATTTTGTAGTGCACTGGTAAAACACTTCATAGGGAATAGTGCTAAAGAGCTCTAGCAGATGTTTGGCACATTCAATGTTGAGAGAAGAAACTGTGCCGCATATGAGACAGCAAAACACTGGTGACACGGTATAGCCGATTTCAATGGTGCCTCAATGACAACTTCAAAGCTGAATGGGGACCGATAGTATGGCTAGGGTATAAATGACACAGCAATCATCTGGCAGACTGGACTCCTAAGATGTGCAAGTTGGCTCCGGAATCATACTCTTTCCCCTCGGCCCATTAGCAGATACTGTTCACAAATCCACTTGTAGAGAAGTAGTCGTAAGCAAGGTGCGCATATTAGGTACACTCACAGCCCTCTATCTCTGCCAGCAACTAGAACGAACATCAACATCATACTGACCATGAAGGATAGGAATGCTACAGGCAGTTCATTGAGGCCCTGGATGCATGAAACCTAAGATTGATAATGATCATAGATGCCGGCACATGGTGTAGGGGCAGGGCAGGGAGAGTGTCGCCTTCATGGAAACGTTGTAGTAATTCTGAGTTTAAAATGATATTGCTATCCCAGTGTTCTCGCTAGACCTCTTACTACTGGTTTCGTGCCCAGCTGGAAACCTACGGAATAACCATTCTCGGTCCTCATTTAATATTCATAGTTAGCTAACCGCCTGAAACCACAGACCCGGAATGCCTACGTGTGAAATAAAACACGTAATTGCATTGAATTTTCTACAACTTCTTGCAATTGACAAAGAGAAAATTGAATTCAGTACGATCGATCTCATTGGCAGTCTGAAATTCCTGCCTGAAAGGCGTGACTTCCTAACTCTTTACCAACCACAGATTCTGGAGGTCAGTTTAGCTTGTAAACATTCGTGATTCTGACCACACCCACTCATTAACGAGTACGTGATCAAGATGTTCGGGCAATGGTAACTCGCTCTAGCAGAAAAATCAGCCTTGAACATTGGAATTAGAGGCTCTGCAAAGTGAGACCACTGTTTTCTAGGCCCAATTATGCTTAAAACCCGAGAAATGGCCTAACCAAGGGCTGTTCATAGCTGAGCCCAGACGCGGCTATGCTGTTTGCACCCTTCGGGTGCACCTCTTTCTGCCCCGCCTGTTCTGCTGACACAGAGCTTATCTCCCAAGCACATTGCCGGATGTGACATCACTCATGATGCCATATGGTGTCATTGGTTGGTAAAGGCTGAGCAAAGCCTCTTTCCCGCAAGGGGTGGGGTCTGGGCACAAGAGTGCCTTTGGGCTTCTGCCTTTGTGGTCTGGTACTTTTAGCAACCAACTTGGCTTCACTCAGTGGTATGAATCTCATTATGCCATTAAATTTCTGGGCATAACAGTTGCTTCCTTGGGTCAACTCCTGGCCCTAGTGTCGTGCCCAGCCCTTCACGCTTGCCCTGCGGAGAATGTGTGGTGTTTTGAGTGAGATTTCTTGTCACTAACACCTTTCCCACTTGGAACTTGAGATGGCCAATGAAATTGAAGAGCGTGTGCATCATTTGCTACTAATTATTGTGGGTTACGTCACCGATCGATCGAGGAGTCAAAAACAGCTCAGTTTAAACAGTTCGTAACGAGGACTTACCTCACTGTTGGTTGATGACACCCCTTTGTAGCTTCCAAGAACCTTTCAGCCATCTCCAACTTCGAAATAACGGAGCAGTCCACCACCCCTTCTGTTAGCAGCCGATGTTTCGAGGGTTAGGGGACGATGCTGACTACTTGAAGGTAGGGCTAAATGACAAATAGTACAGAAAGGATTTATCTTCTGATGATTGCATTCTTAGTGCAATCAGCGCTTCAATTACACCTACGCTGGACACGCCTCTGTGACAAGAAATGTAATTCAAACTACCAGACGTTCTCTGCCGGTGGGCAAAGACGTCTGGGCACGAGACTACATCATCCGCTTTTTACTGATATACATTTTGCCAACAGCCAACACCGGGTCAATATCCGATAGCTGATCTGATTAGCGCAACTACTAGCTGTAGCCATCATAATGCTCTTCAAGCCAATCACCTAATACCATTGGGGTGGGATCCCCAGGATGACTGCTGGCAGTAAGCCATACAGTTTACAAGACTGCCTGCACTAGCTCTCCCACTTGCAGTGCAAACAGTTCTTTTCGTTTCAAGTAGCACTACCACTGAGTGTTCTGGGGAAAATACCCAGCATCTACCATGCACCCCAAATGTATGGGAATGATAAGCTGGGTGTACTGTGTATGGATAGTGAATTGCTTACCCAAGTTGTATTCCTGGACTTCAGGTCAACATCTTCTGGGCCTATCTCCAAGAAATTGCCAAAGCCGGTGGATGAACCACCGGAACCACCCTAGGAAGGGGGAGGAGAGAAAACAATGGTTTGTCTACCTGAAACACGTAATGATAAGCACTTGTGATGCAATACAAAACAACAACAACAACTAACAACACTTCCTGATAACGTCCTCTATCCTCCCATGCCCCTCTCCACCCTCTCTCTAGTCTCAGAACCAGACTCCCAACCCAAAGGGGGAGGGGGAGTCTGGTACAGTTGCATACATGGCAATTTGCAGTCCGCGGAATTTCGGTGGCATGTATCAGATTGGTTGATTGCTATGTAATTGGGTACAAAAGAGAGAAATATTTACAAAAGAGTCGTACAAGAAAGAGTACTGTTGCTACACTGAAAAAACAACCACCAGTCAACTACATGGCCCTCAGTAATACCCTGCATCCTTAAACCAACCTCTACAATCATCAGCAGATATGCTAGTGAACGCAACTAAAATACACTTTCAATGTCATCACTAAATAAAGTTGTAGAAAGCTTCACCATTGACAGATCCACTGTAGAAAGCTTCACCATTGACAGATCCACTTTCAAATTGGCACTCCAACACTCCCTTTAGTGAGATGGCACAAATAGCAGAAACGACAAAAATTAGCATGCCAGCCTCATACAGTTCCATCTCAGTCCTGTACTTCTGGCGAAGTGTTTCACTTTGCTGCCACGACACAGCCTTGATTTCTGCACGAGTAAATCCACATTTTTGTAGAAGTCTAAAAATGGTGGCTACGCTCGTATCTGTACCCGTCGTTCGCAGTAATTCACGGCAGATTTCGTGAAGGTAAATTCCTGGACGATCAATTACAAGTGCCAGGACTAAAAACTTCTCGTGCTGGCTCAGCGCAGTACCACAGGGTAGCAACGTTTCTCCACGTTTCCCTCAGAATCAAAATACCGTTCGATTATTCGTACAGTAGAGACAGACACACCCAGGCTATTACTCACTAGCCTTGCACTGTAGTCCAGCGCCTTCCTTTGATATATCATCCTCCACCTTAGGTCTGGATCGTACGCTTTTGCTCTCCAAGTCTCATAAGACATGACACATGTTCATCCACCACGCAAGACCGTTACTGATTTGCTAGTCTGGCGAAGTCAGACTACTGATTTCAATGCAAATCAGTACGTTCTTTACTCAATTATGACGAACCACTGTCTTCCGTCTTCCGTTTCACGGAGCGCAAGGTTCATGAAAACTGCAGTAACAAACAAGTGAGTATACTATTACACTGGTGGTTAGACTCCTGGTAGGGGAAAAATTGTGCTGCGTAATTACACTCCTGGTAGGGGAAAAATTGTGCCGCGTAAATAAATAATGTTTGACTACTTAGCAATGGCCTGCAAAGATTCTGACTACACAAACGGAACAAGTCTGATTTCATCGCCCTCTAACTTAACATCATTACTTTTATTCTCACAGGTGCCATCCTGACGACAACTATAGTGCAATCCTTCAAAGACTGGGTAGACCGCACAGTGATTGCCGCTGCCGCAACAGCGAAATACTCCACAATTGACAGGACAATTGTCCATGGCATTTTTGAGGGAATGTCTTGCAACGATTGTTCTCAAGTCACAGCAGCATTCAGCCGATATAGTGTCGGGCATCTGAGTGCCACATGAATAACATTTATGCAGGTTCATTGCTCACCATCAATGGGAACAAATCGAAAATGATGATCGTCGTGTTCGCTATCATGCACTGTCCTCACCAAGTCTCGTTCCCAGCCCCAAACCAACCCAAGCGTGGATTGCTTCCAGTATCACGCGTGGGGAAGGAGGTGGGTCTGGTGACTCTTCTCATAATTCTACAGTACCGGAGTAGTTTTCTAAGCTCGCTTCTGATTGGTTCACTTAGGTCACTTACGTCATACAGTGCATACTTAGGGTATATTATGGCAGGTTAGGGTGTGGTTTATATTGTTATATTACCCAATAGAATTGAAGCTTTGAAAACCACTCCGGGATAGCTCTCATAATTCCATGTTCTCTGCAGGAATTCGTGTAGAGCCAACGATATTTGACGTGACGTAATTTAGTGGATGCCAAGCGCGTGTGCGTGAACAGCTAACTCATAATCTATACGGAATATGGCGGATTACGGAGAGAGTGAGATTGCTGCTGCTGCAGGAAAACAGATGGGGTTTGAACTACGACCCAAACAGCACGAAGCAGTGCTGAACTTTGTCCGGGGTAAAGATGTCTTCGTTTCACTGCCTACAGGGAGCGGTAAAAGTCTCTGCTATGGTGTTCTACCAGGACTTTTGACACCTTGAAGGTGAGCAAGTTGGACGCTGTGGACCGCGCTCAGTCTATTGCCATCATTGTGAGCCCCCTGGTCGCTCTCATGGAGGACCAAGTAGCTTCCTTCAGGAAGAAGCGTACCGTATAGCGGGAAAATTTGGCGGGGGGTTTAATTTGGCGATTTGGCGGTGCAGGAAAAAATCGCCAAATTAAATTCCGCCAATATTAAACCCCACCCCAGCCGGCCACTCGGGTATGCGCGCGCGTATATACGGTATACGATCGATTATGGCGCTGTACCAGTAAAGACAGTTGTATACTCCCAAGAGAACGTGACATCGGGGATTCCTCTCTCTCCGGGAAGGAACTACAAGCTGCTAACGAGAGTGTGAGGGACGTGGTCAACGATTGCGCTCGAGCGCATCACCGCCACAGCGCAATCCAGTCGCCGCTCTCGGACGGTGGGGCTCCAAAGTAACGTCATAGCCTCTGACACATCTCTCTACTAGTACTTCGAAGGTCTCCATGGCTAGCTGGTAAGTACTGGTCGCACTCGATCGATACATGTATACTGAGCGCCTCGCGCTGAGGCTGCCGTTACGTCATTTGTGCCGATGATCGATCAAAAATCGCCAAATTTAAAATTCGCCAAATTTAAAAATACGGCGTTTTGGCTGAAATCGCCAAATTTAATGCCCGCCAAATTTTCCCGCTATACGGTATTTCAGCTGTGCACATTTTGAAGGAGGACACGATGAAAGAGGAGACAGCGGACGAACTGCATCAAGGGCAATTCCAGATGCTTTTCTTCAGCTCAGAGGATCTTCTGATGGACGAGACATGAAGAGATATGATCCAATCACCAGGGAATGTGGTGGGGTTCGTGGTTGATGAGGCTCACTGTGTGAAGAAGTGGTAAGGATGAACATAGAGTATTAACACATTCCAAAATAAAAACAATCATGCAGAACCTTGATAACAAGTATGCCATATTATATACTTTAAATTTAATAGGGGAGAGACGTTTCGACGGGAGTTTTCCAACCTTGGTGATGTGAGCAGTCTGCTACCACCATCTGTGCACGTGATGGCTCTAACTGCCACAGCAACGTGCACTTCGCGTAGAGCTATTAATTTTACCGAACCCTGGGGATGAACAAACCTGTGGTTGTGTCGCAATCACCAAACAAACCTAACATCTTCTACAGCGTCACTATCAAGTCTTCGTCCCTGGAAGAGGTGTTTGCCCCATTGGTAGAGGAGTTGCAAATGAAAAAGAAGGAAAAAAAGAAGCAATGGAGAGTTCTTATCTTTGGCCAAATGTATGACCATGTTATGGATTTGTATCTCTTCTTCAAAAGGCGACTTGGAAAGGAGTTATCACAACCACCTGGACTTCGTAACCTACAGTCATGTAGCTAGGTTCCTACTGGTGGACATGTACACTGCATGTACCCACCCAGATGTGAAGAAAATTATCCTTAACCGATACCAAGATCCAGAAAGCTCTCTGCGAATCGTCATTGCAACTGTGGCATTCAGCATGGGTATCGACTCCTCGAACGTCCAAAAAGTGATACACTGGGGTGTGCCATCCGATGTGGAGTCCTACCTACGATGGACTCCCAGCATTAGCTACCCTGTGTACTATGGTGGACGTGATTTGATGGGAACTTGGGTTGATGAAGCGATGAGACTGTACTGCAAGATAAGAGATAGTTGCAGGAGGAAGATACTCTTGAATGACTTTGACAAAGATAGCGAACCAGTGGTTATAGTGAAATGCAAGTGTTGTGATCTGTGCGCTTCAACCTGTGATTGTTCCTCATGCTCTTCTTGATTTAAGTATACTAGTACATTGGTTTGTTGTGCTTTGCCCGTCATTTGTTATCAATGACATTTAACATGAATCAAAAACACGCAATCAAGGGAGGAACTTACACATGTAAGGGAGGCAAGTGATACAAGGATGGTGGTGTTTGGCGATGAATGAAGCTAAAGTTGGTCAATGAGCTTCTGTAGGCACATATCCATCAACTCCTTTAGTTCAGCACTATTAATTGTCCGTGCCAGGTTGGTCGTGAACTTCTTGAAGTGCTTGTGCCGTCGGCCTTTCTTGTACCTGAACACTCGTGAGTCGTGTAACTGCTTGAGTAGCCGTTCCAGATCCTTATCTGCAGCACGCTTGGAGAGCTTTTCTGATACCGGTAGAATGCCATTGTGTTTATCAAACTTGGTGGTTACCTTCATGAGCTCTCCAATGCTCCTCCCAACACGGCCTACAGCCTCCTCCGATATATTCGGCCCAAGTACTCCAATGGCATTCACGATTAATGTGTTCCATGTGCAAGTCACAGGGCACATTTCTGCCAGGCTTCCCATGTGTGTTCACAGTTCGACTCCACAGAAGCTGACGTTGCATTCTTGGAGCAAGCACAAACTGGTACTGTGAGAGCAATGTGAATGCTTCTATAGAATAGTTCGTCCGATCAGCAGCCTTGAATATCGGCAGAAAAAAACGCCAGCAGTGAACAATGCGAAACCATCCCCCTCTCTGATTGCATCATTGAACTCCATTAGCAGAAGTCCTAGGCTCAAAACCTCTTGAGCATACACACACACATGATCATCTTTTAGTTGTGACTGTGAAGCAGGGGCGGTATGTGGGTAAAAGAGGTCCACAAACTTGTCCACAATCTGCTGAATTCCAAGGAGATAGCTCATTATGAGTTGCAGCTGCAGCTGTATGTGTGTGTGTGCACAGTGAGCACCTGTGTTGTATGGGTAGGAAAAGAGAAAGCATGAATATGCTGCATTTGCAACCACACTCCCATTCAACACGGTAATGCCGGAGTGACGTGAAACAAACTGACAGTGCCACAAAATTGAGGGAGAGCATCCCCTCCCCCCCCCCCCCCCCCCCCCCCCCTCCCCAAATGAACAACTGCTTCCGTACTTCATGTGCTACTTGCAATGTTAGTATATGATATAATTACAGGCTGTTCTGTGTTAGTCTCGCACCTATGGTCACAATCTGGGGTGAGCCTGAGCGAGCCCCAGAAATTTTATTTCTCATTTTGTACACCGTGCCATAAACCACTTGCACTTCTATCAACTTTCCCTGCACGTCTCACTGAACGAATAGGATGCAACGAGAAATGGCCCTCCATGCTGCTGACAAGGCGCAAGAAAGGAATGAGAGATTGGCCTGACTCACAAAACCTGGGTTGTGCATATGTGTGCGCTTTTTGTGTTACACGTATTTTGTAGCCTGAGGTTGTGATACGCTCAATCACATTCTGATGACAGTCCTGTGCATGCAACATTATGCACGCACACTTGGCTCAGGCTCGCCCCACAATGGCAAGTATTCTTCTACATTGTAGCTATACATACATTAGCCACCTGCTTGATAGTTTGGACAGCCAAGTGGTTGTGGCCATTCAACATTATACTAGGAATACGTATCCGCATAATTGCCTCGCGCGTACGCCGCGGCCGCATGAGCAGCCTGGCCACGTGCTTACGAGTACTACGATAGCTAAGTGTGAATTTGCGAGTTTGTAGCTGAGATAAACATGTCGATTACACGAGCTCACTGTTCGACTCCACATGTAGCTGCTCTAGCTCTGCAAGCCCTGAAGGCCCTGTTTGCTTGTACCCTAGCCTCTGGCTACGCGAGATTATTGTGGAGTTGCGGTATAAACAGATGTCGACTGTTTGACTCCATATGTAGCTGTTCCAGCTCTGCAAGCCCTGGAGCACCGCGCGCTCGTCCACTGATCTGTTTCTCAAGGTTGTAGTTCTCGCACCGTCGAGCCCTCGCAGCAAATCAATTGGCCGGCAGGAAACCCGCAACATTCCTATCAACATTCCTGAGCGTGACATCTTCCGGTACGTACCACGTACATACGTACGTACGTACGTACATACGTATATAGTGAGCAATAGATCCCCCATTCAGAGCCTCGCGCTAATGCGCTCCGCAACAAGTCAAGTAATTGTTATGACAACTAGCAACCACACTGCACCTAAGATCAACTGTGGGTATGCTCATACAGCATTCATGAACTAACACCAAAGACTAAGAGCCTTTCAGTTTGGGAGGCTGAAAACGCCACACCTTCCACCACATTCCAATATCTTTGTGTCAGATGGGTCCCACAATACAACAGTTGTGAGTTGTGAGTCCATCCTGAACATGTTCAGGAAGAGGTGGAACCCACATACAAGAAGGAAAGAATACTGTGTTCCCTGCAGCAAAGAGTTCCCCGAGCTACAAATGGCATTTCCTGGCAAACTGATATACGAAGCACCAACGGTTGCCTTGCTTGAGCTACAAGGGGGTAGAAAGACAGGAGGGTCGCAGAATCCTTAGAGAACTCAATCAGGTTTGGCAAGAATGGTATGACCACACATGCACTCACAAGTAGGAAATCTAAGGAGCCTTGATGGCGCCATGATCATGCTACAAATCGTCCTTCCAGACCAAAAGATTAATCAGTCTGAATCAGCAAGAACACTTGGCACCTAGGCAAAATGCTGGACAGGTACTCAAGGAGTATGCAGTCAACCAGTGGACATGGCACATCTTGAGCATCACAAACACCTTGACGCCATTGCAGAAAGAAGAAACTCCCTCAAGGTGAGATTTCCACACCTAGCCTCCCTTCACTTGTGTAATAGCCAACGAAAGGAAGTACCTGATTGAGACAGGGGAACTATCATGCGGCAAACCCTGTACACCATACACCATGACGGAATATACTGCTACAATTGTGGGTGATGTGGAGACCAAGCAAATCGAAATCAGTGTAGTAAAATGCCATTGCATGAGAGAACCAGAACACTAGCAATATGTGGCATGATCACTCGACAAGACACTACGCAATTTGAGTCATCTACGACCCTGCCATATTCTGATGGCACAAGGGCATGCAGCTTTATCAGGTCAGAGTGTGCAAAACATCCAGGAGGTTATTGAGCAGCCTGTAATCTACATGATGGCACCTAGTAGTTCTTCCCCAGCTGATCAACTTGCTGAGTGCCTTCAAGACCTATCAGAAGGTCTATAGTTACTACCAATGGCCAACAATTTGAAAGGGGGACTCAGATTGGAGGGACTTACAAATGCGGATCATGTGGGTGCAGAGATACGAAAATGTGGGACCTGGCCCATGTTCTCCAAAGCAAGTGGAGGTCACTCACAGACCTGCAATCATTAGTTCCAGCTGGAAAGTACGGAAACTCGCCAGGACCGCTGAAGACCTTTGACAATTTAAAGGTCAATGAATTGCGGCAAGAACTAGAGGCAAAGGGGGTGCAACACTGCTGGGAAACTGAAGCAACAAACGCAGGAAGAGCGGGACTCTATCCTCAAAGGAGTGCCCACTGTACTTGTTTCCCACCCTCATCAATCACTAGCCAGCCACAATATGAAGTTTTGGCTCGTGAGCCACTCCATGACCTTAATGCTTGCCGAGATCCCCTATTGGATGCCACCTCCTCTCAAGTTAGAGTGCACCAAAATCATTGAAACCACACTGGGAAAGCAGAAAGGGAGTGGTGCACGCCTCAGGGTGGCCATCATAAAAGTCTTTTTGAAGGTTCTAAGGCACCAAGACGTCGATGTCATGGTCAAAGAGCTACTGGGAACCATAGTGAAGATACCTGAACTGTTTATGCCAATGACACGAGCCCTACACCAAAAGCAGTTCTCCAATTGTACAGCATTACATGGTTCCATCATGAGCTCTGTTGTCACCTCATCTCTAACGCCAGAGAGCAAATCCTGGACCACATCTATGGTGTGTATCTCCACGACGTTGTAGTCCATGCCCCACCTCAGTACCAGCTTGTCTGCCTTCGTTCGACAAATGGCACATTTGCATAAGTCTAAACAGAGCAATCTGAGACCCCCTTTCATTTACCTGAGGACCCTCCACACTCATCAGGCAATTTGCCCGAGGACCCTCCACACTAGTGTTGTGAACCTGTACCCAATAACTGGTTATTGACCAGTTATTTCACTGCCAATTGTTTTGAACCATGATTGTCATCATTACCCCGCGCGCGCAGCGGGGTTAAGCAATCGGTTTTGTCTGTCAGTCTGTCAGTGACTCGAAAAAAATTGAAATCTCGCCATATAGACCCTCATAAACCATCGAAATGGAGTCAAACAATAGCAAATAGCAAAAAACTGCTCTATGTGTACCTGACTGAAGTCAAGTCGCTCCGTTTCGCTGTATTTCAGCTATTTCCTACTTTTCATAACTATTCATAACATTGGCTCCACCTCTTCGTGACCTCAGAGTCCCATCAAGAACAGGACACACGGTGCATTTGGAAACTTCATGCTTCGAGATGACCGCTAGGAAACAGTGTTTTCTCACGATCTATGTACTTCACAGGCATCGTGGCTATTGTTTCGGCTGTTTTTTCCAGCTATTTCCTATTATTCGTAACATTTGGCTCCACCTCTCCAGTATATACGGTAAGCGGTCACTCCCACACCTTGGATATGGCCATACACGAACACAGTATACGCGATAGCCGCCCTGTTCGACGCGCATTGGCAGAGATGTCACGTCGATGTAGCTGCTGCATGCACTGCATGCATCCTGGCCTGTAGACGTTCATGACAGCGTGGGTATGTGTTCTATGAACACCTCTAGTAGTTACATACATTTCTGAGGTTCTTTTGCAGGTTGAGGTACAGGTAGATAGGTGGGGTCTCTAAGGATGTGATTGAATTAGCACACCTGTCTATACCATCACCTCCTTTAAGTTTACTATTGATTAGTTGACAGAGCATGCCTAATTGTCAATAACCGGTCAATATCCAATATGAGGCTTCCAATAACCAATATCCAATATGAGGCTTCCAATAACCAGTTAGGGTAAAATGGACAAGGTTCACAACACTACTCCACACCAGGAGCGCATGAGCCGCCGAAGGCGGCGAAGGAGCGTGTAACTCGCGAGTACCCATGAGTGCCATGAAAATACAAATCTGTAGTAGTAATGACTTCCATATTTGGAAAGCGGAAGCTCATTTAGACGTTGCGTGACGCCATACAGTGCACGTGACTCGTACTTAGCTTAGTAGTAAAGCATTGTTTTGACAGAGCCATCCGCAAATTATGGCGAAGCGTAGACATCGAGAGTGAGCTACCTCAAGCGAAGCGAGTTCGGTTTGAAGAAGGAACTCCACGCCGATCCAAGGGTCGTGCTAGAAGGAAACTTCAGCTTGTAGCCTTCAGGAAGTATCTCCCCGCAAGTTTCTATGCGCCAGGTGAAGCCTGGATTCTCCCATGAGACGCGCTATCAAGCGGAGCATGACCGTGCTGAAGTTTACAAGAGCGAAACAGGCAGGGAACCAGCGAGTGTCAGGACGCCCCTGAAGGCTTGCACGCCAATAAAACTGCCCCCAGAAAACTTATGACGTACCCGATCTATTTACAAACGCGGAAGTACGTAACTAATTTGTATTTACATGGCACTGAAGTTACACGCTCCTTCGCCGCCTTCGGCGGCTCATGCGCTCCTGTCCACACTCATCAGACAATTTCCCTGAGGACCCTCCACACTCATCGGGGGCTACCATAGAGTACGTACATGTACCAAGCGCCCACCCCTCTCTTCACGTGATGCACAAGGTTCAAAAGCAGTGCAGTAAGGGCCCACCCATCACAAAAGTCTTGAGCAGGATTTCTGATTTAGCTTAACCTTTGGGAAAGGTGGTGCATTCAAATTTACAGTGAAGTATGAACTACGGCATGCTTTCTCTGCCGAGTGTTTCTTCTCAAGGACTTCATGAAGACGCGCAATCAATTTCCTTGGGTCAAAAATTATTCATAGCCGGTCATTGATATTCACAGCTTACTGTAGTGGTTGTTGATGTTATACAGTGCTGAATGGGTGGGCGGATACTACATGCCTATGTATAATTGGGACGAGCCTGAGCGAGCCCCACACTAGCATGACTTCATTGCGCTGTGCGTGTGTATGTTTACTTGTTTGTATACTTGGACCTTGCAATTACTGTAAATTTTAAATCAGCGAATTTCACTTGCACATGCACAATAATATTCAAATTCATCAATATACGCACCTCCTCGATGCAAGGAATCGCGAACCGTCTAGCTACCTGTTGGACGGACAATGGCAACAACAAAGACGGAGAGACCACTCATGGACAGACCACTCATGGACATTGGCTAGCCGGCGACACTGACAAAGACGGAGACTGCTCATGGACCTACAGCCATGGCCGGTGATGTTCGGCTGCTAGACTGCTTCAGCTATAAACGCTACCCTGCTGGAAAAACTCTACATGAAACATGCATGTTTCATGTATACCACAGCATATTTCATGCATGGTGATCCATGCATGTTTCATGTTTTTCCTATACTGTATACCATGCACGTTTCATGTTTCATGCATGAAACATGCATGGAACATGTCAGAATTTCGGACGCTTTTCATTCATGAAACATGCATGAACCATGCATGAACCATGCATGAACCATGCATGGCATGAAACATGCATGAATTTCGGACGCTTTTCATTCATGAAACGTGCATGGCATGCATGGAATGCATGGTTCATGCACGAAGCATGGAAATTCGAATACTATGCGAGAATCATGCAGAAATCGTGCATGGATCACAGGGACATGTTTCCATGATACCATGTCCTGGTGGGCAATACAGTACAGCATAAGCATGCATAGCAGTCCACAGGGCCCCGGACTATAGCCGTCAACAGGACTTTGGATGCGCATTATCACTCTCCTCTTATTGCCACAATTTTGTTGTTGACCTCATGATGAATGAGCAATTTTCTATTACACATTACCAGAATTACTACTAACACAGCTGTGCTAGTGTTGACTTCTCACTGAAGTGTGACTGAATGTACATGTACTTATTGCTATGCATATTATAGCGGGAAATTTTGTAGGTACAAATTTTCGCATAAATGGCTGAAATGACTTCAGAAGCGTATTTTCATATGCCCTGCATGCGTATTGCCACACCCCCTAGCATTACATGAACGTAACACATATCGATGGTGTCATTTTCGATTGAAGCAATGCACAATAGTGAGAGGGTACCACGTCTACAATGCTGACATCTGGGCCTTTGTTGTTGGCAGCATACTCATCGACCATTGCTGCTCAGTGAACTTGGCTTACTTCCATCTGTCGCACTTCCCACAGCCTTGTTATCATCACAGGCTAACAGTCATAGACAGGTCCACTGGAATCTGGTAGGCCGTTCGAAGGCTAGAAATACGTTACAAACACCATTGCTTACTCGCCGCTTCCATGTGTTCAAGTGTTCATTACAATTTTGACCGTTAAAGCTTTCTATTTTCGTACATCTCAAGGCTTCATACGAAACAAACAAAAATTTGCACCGTACAAAATTTCCCGCTATATGCAGTACGTATGTGCAAAGCCGCATGCACTAAATAGAATCGAAGTGGATATTGGTCCGGCAGGAAGTAGGGCAATGGGTTAGGGTATATTAGGTCCAGGGCCGGTTCTAGATGCGCGCGCATTTCCGGTACCGTATTTACTTCCTGCCGGACCAATATCCACGTCGAAATAGAATACCAGTCTGAAGCACTACATGAAGGCATGCAGCCTCCCACAAGCTACTTCAATACTGGTACCATAGTTTAACATTCCTGACAAATCTAAAGCAACCACAGGTCACGAATAACCCTCCTAGAATCACAAAGGTATAGTTTAGATGGGACAGCCTGCTTGGAACCACAACAGGACACTCGATACATGTCATAATCAAGTTACTTCAACAACAGATTGTTGCTTACACTTGGCCCTGTACTGCATGCCACTATGTTCAGTGGCTAGACCAAAAAACCACTATGTTTCCACAAAGTATGGTTGCTGGATATCTCAGAGCTTTCCTATGGATGGGTGCCCTTCCGTCAGTCAAACTTGTTATAAGAGCTAAACTGCTTATGACCTTGCTGGTTTAACTGATAGCTACCAGATAGCTCATAAATCACGAAGGCACAGAATTGGCTGTATATATAGCTGTACATGGTTAGCTGTATGTCGTATGGACTCACCAAATCTCAGTTGGCTGTATTGGCAATTGCAACTAGCCCTCTGAAACATTTGCAACTGTAGCTTGAGAACCAATATAGCAGCTAGACTATACTAGCTATAGCAAAACTAAAGGAGTCTAGAGCTACGCACTGCTACTGCAACTTGCTAGACTCTGCTAAAGCAACAAAAAATTTCAAATGAAATGGGCAGCTGCTGCATGTACAGTACTCAGACTGTTGGAGCCAAAGTAATTACTGCATGATTACTGACTGATAATCATGAGTGCTGCAAGAGCTACATTTAGTAACTAGCTGTGAGATGCGTGGCAAGTAGTCAGCTACGAAGCGCTACAACTGCAACCCTGCAAAGGCTTCCTGGTGGGGCATAAGCACAATTGCAGCTTCACAGGAAGGTAAATTAAAATGACTATGCTGCAGCCTATAATACGCAGCTGAACCCTTCACAAATGCACTCCAGATAGCCACATAAAGAAGCTGGAAGTCTACATGGTTTGGTTTCATGACTTGTGTGTGTTTGGTGGATCGAAACATGTACATGTTTTATGAATGCAAGCGGAGATCCATGCATGGAAAGGGGACCTGTGAATGTTCCATGAATGGAAATGGAAATCCATGCATGATGCATTCATGAAAAGGTAGATCCATGCATGATCCATGGATGGAAATGGAAATCCATGCATGTTGCATGAGACCCATCCATGATCCATGCATGGAAATGGAAATCCATGCATGGTGCATGAGACCCATGCATGATCCATGCATGATCCATGCATGGAAATGGAAATCCATGCGTGGTGCATGATACATGCATGATTCATGCATTTTACATGCGTCCATGCATGAAATCTGTTGAAACATGCATGTTTCATGCATAGAATTTCCAGCAGGGTAACCTGACTCACAGTTGCTGTGATGTGCACAAGTGTATGTTTAGTAGTACCACAAGTTCTGTGGCCTAGCTATGCTCATTGCCCGGTCACATTCTGATGACAGTCATGTGAATGCAACTGTTCCTTGCATGTAGCCTCATTCCCAGTCCCACTTTTCGTCGCTGCTTAGTACGGTAAAGCGGGGAGGGCCTGGTACATTTCCTCACGTGAGCATGACGTAATTGAAAAACCGCAAAATTTTCAGAACGAAGACGCTACGATTTGAGTGTTATTCAGCCATCTACACATTCAACACTCGGTGAGTATGACAGTCGCCCCCCGCTAGCTAGATACGTGTGGTGTGTTACCTGGTACCTTCGCTCTTCTTGCTGTTCTGAGACCCACTACGCCCACGTTAAACTTCCGGTCTTTCTACCCCTTTCTACCCTTGACGTCACTCACGTGAGGAAATGTACCACGCCCTCCCCGCTTTACCGTACTAAGCAGCGACGAAAAGCTGGGCGTGGGACTGGGAACGAGGCTACCTTGCATGTCCTGAGGCACGTGCATGAACGTACTTCGCCCAGGTTCGCCCTCCAATGTCCTGCAGTATACTAATTAGTCTGATGTCCCCAACCACGGCCGCTTAATACTTGAGGACCCTCCACACTCATTGGGCTATTTGGACGAGGACCCTCAACACTCATTGGGCTATTTGGACGAGGACCCTCCACACTCATCAGACTATTCGCCAAAGGACTCTCCATCTCCCCACACCCGCTGGAACGTCTTTCTCAAGAGCCCCCATACCTCTCACACCCCTCAGGCAATTTGTCGGTCAAGGAGCTCATCAGGTTAATTATTCAACCAAGGAGCACTCCCTCTCTCTACACACACTCGAGGAATTTTCTTCTGTTCCAGCCAGCTATGCACTGCCTCTCAACTGCAAACACCAACAAACCAAACAGCTAACGCCCAACACAGAACGTACCACATCGGGCAATCCGTGCCCACTCCTTCTACAACTCCTGCAGCCAGTAGAATTATTTGCCCCACCAGATGTAGCTGAGCATCCCCATACTGTTAGCAGTGATCTGGAGGATGAAATAGCACCAGATGTTACTATCTCCTGCACAAGTGACTTCTTTCAGGACGAAACAAGTTTGGAAAACACATGTACATGTTAGAGTCTAAAGCAGCAAACTCTGATTTGCAATGGCACATTTGCATAAGACTAAATAGAGCCCACCAATAACATTTTGAGGGGGCTGGCAATCTGATTTTTTGGACACACGTAGGCCTACATGTAATTAAGACTGAAGGCAAGCATAAAGAGTCTTGAAATCGGCTTTCACAAAAAGCATGGGAAATTCGCTAGCCAGAAACAACACAACTACATGTACACCACACTCCATAAGAAGCTAGACTATGTAAGGAAACTTGGTTGTCGGTGGCATACAATTGAGCTGTAATCTTTGGGGGATTTTGTTCGTTTGACTGTCCTTTTGCCAGGTTGCCTTGCCTTTTGCTGGTACGTATGATACTCTTTTGGTAGTTCAGTAAGCCTAAATCAGGCTGCATGAGTACACATTACCATTGAAATACTAGTTAAAGTACCGCTGCGAGTGCACTACGGGAAAGATTGCACAAGGGCGTGGTCGAGAGGCTAATATAGCACGAGGCGAAGCCGAGTGCTATATTTGCCTCGAGACCACGCCCGCGTGCAATATTTCCCGTAGTGCACGAGCGTAAGCGGTACTTTAACTGGTTTATTGCTACGTATACGGAACGCTATTTCCGGTCAAGCATTTCAAACGCTCGCCAAAAGCAGACTGTACTGTAAAGATGGCCAGCGGTTTCAAACCTGTGATCAGCCCAAGCTTGATCAATCCTGATTGGAACGATCCCAACAAGTTCCGTTTCAATCCGAATTTCGACTTAGGCATGGGAGACTGGCTGACAGACGTTGCCATACTTCCAGCGGATTCTGAGGAAGACATGAATGACACGGCTGAATGGTTATCCCAGTTGCCTGACCTGAGTTGTATCGTGGACGACTCCGACAGAGTTGAACCTTCTAATTCGCATGGAGATACCAGTGAATGCAGCAGTAACGCTGCAAAGCGATTACGGCTATCTTTGAAGCAGAAAGCGCCTACTACAATAGTTCCTCTCATGGAGTCTACAAATCAGGTTCATGGACGTAGTACCCGTTTCGCCAAGCCCGTGGTCTCCCCCGAACGAGAGAAGGCAGCAAAAGGAGTTGTTCCAGCGAATACTGAAGCTAGCACACAGTGGGCCTTGAGAAATTACAATGCGTGGGCTCTCAACCGTTCGTTTATGGCTGCTGATAAAGCTGTCCCAGCCGATCTTCTGTGGAGCCATGATGCCGATCTTGTTTGCAAATGGCTGTGTTGTTATGTAATGGAAACTAGGAAGACCGATGGCTCAGTCTACCCCCTTGCCACCTTGAGATCTTTAGTAAGTGGACTTAACCGTGTAGTGCAAAGTAACAAGGCTCCCTTTTCTATATTGGATAAGTCTGACCATAGATTTCGTGACCTTTTGAAGACCCTGGATTCCCTTAGTAGTGAGCTACATAGCCAGGGTATTGGTGCAACTAAGAATAGTGCTGAAGTAATCGACCCCAAACATGAAGACATAATTATTCTGGGAGAAATCTCTCCTTGGTGATGCCACCCCCAAGGTCATTCAACGTACAGTTTTCTTCTATGTTGGTCTGAATTTTGTGCTCAGGGGTGTACAGGAACAGTATGACCTTGCAGTTCTTACGTGTACCAAAAGACAAGAATGTATATGATGCATCAGTGTACGTACTACGAATATGTCGAGTTATATCAAAGAACAATCAACATCGATTCAAGGACATCAATATGAAAAACAAGCGTATTCGTGGCTTTGCTCTTCCAGGAAATCAGCAATGTGTTGTGGATACTTACCTGGGTATGCTACGTACCTTCTAATGCTCCTTACTTTTACATGCGAGTTTTGGAGAAATTTCCTGGCGATCTTAAGAAAAGTTGTGTTGTGAACCAACGTGTTGGTGTGAATTCGCTTAAAAACATCCTTCCAGAGATGTCTAAGCAGTCAGGTATAGATGTGCGCTACACCAACCACTCTCTTCGAGCTACAGCAATTACACGGATGTTCAATAGCGGGATTCCTGAGAAAGTGATTGCTGAAACTTCAGGGCATAGAAGCACAAAAGCTCTGAGATTCTATGAGCACACATCTGTACAGCAGCAACAAGCAGTTACTCAAGTTATCAACAGCTCCAAGTCCATTGAGAAAACGCGAGATACAGAGCATCCTGGTGTAAAGGAGGAGTGTAAGCCCTCTATTCCTCCACTAGGCGAGGAAGAAGATGCTGAGTGTAAGCCTGTTCCTCACTCTCTTCCGCAGAGCTTCTCTGGCAGTTTCACAAACTGTACTATTAACATTTCACTGAAGTAGACACTTTTTGTGCATGTTTCTTGATTGCTGTGTGCTGTGTTCATGTTTTCCTACACTTTGTATGATTCTTGGTTTGCTAATGACTAAACTTAGAGGTGTTAAGTAAACACTGCAGATCAAAGGGAAATAAAGCACACTTTGGATCATGTGCTTTGGAGGGACAATATAACACACTGTGCATATTATGGAAATTATAGCACACTTTGGCCCTTTCATCTTATACGGCTTCATACAATAACATGAAGTTATTGATTTAGCATTGTAAAGGAACACCTAGACTTCATTGGCATAAACACTCACCCACTTGCAACTTTCACTGTGTCCACGTTTGCTTCACTGTGTCCGTCCACATTTGCTTCACTGTGTCCGGTCCACGTGTCCAGGGTATGCCATTGACGACACTGGCACCCCTCCGACTAGTACAAGCATTCGGTAAACAACGCTACAAGCTACAAGATAAGAGTAAACAACTAATTTGCAATGTAAAGAAAATTCTTTCCGCATGCTATGTGTGTGACTACCACAACATTTTGCAATCGTTTGTCAACACCCATCCGTCTATTATCGTCTATGAATAACTTTATTGTGGTTACTACACGTGCCCTGCACAGCTAGGTAACAGAGGAGGTTGGCCACCCCATACGTCACAAGTAATTATTGACTTTCTGTCATGTGACAAGTGGATGGGTATTAAAAGTTATTGCAAATAGCCCTACGAATAGAAGATGGGGCTGTTATGGAGTGTTACCAGTTGGCAATCGTTGAACACACTACGTTTCGATAAAACACTCCCTCCCTTCATAAGCTCCTGATAGTGTACATGCACGATCAAGCACACAAACACAGGACATTTCCTAGTTGCCATGGCTACATAGGCCACCCCAAATACATTAATGTGACAGATAAGCAATGACATTGGATGTTTGAGGATTTCAGTATGAGACCCCATAGCTAGAGTACTGGAAATGTGTTACAAACTCACTTGTGTTCGAAGTCGGAGAGGAAGTTTTGGTATAGCTGCAACAGATGGTAAAGCAGACATATAAATGAACTCAGAGTTTTCATTGATTGTGCTATCCATGTTAGGTAAGAGCAAGCGAGAAATCTTCACAGAGATTTCCCACATAGGGCTAGAGGCTCATGGCATTTTCAAGACAACATACAGTACCGCTTTGTACATGGCAGCATTCTTACTGTCCATCCCTCCACCCCACATGCATAGATGTCACTTGTACATGGCAGCATTCTTACTGTCCATCCCTCCACCCCACAAGCATAGACGTCACTTGTACACGGCAGCATTCTTACTGTCCATCCCTCCACCCCACATGCATAGACGTCACTTGCACATGGTAGCATTCTTACTGTCCATCCCTCCACCCCACAAGCATAGACGTCACTTGTACATGGTAGCATCCTTACTGTCCATCCCTCCACCCCACATGCATAGACGTCACTTGTACATGGCAGCATTCTTACTGTCCATCCCTCCACCCCACATGCATAGACGCCACTTGTACATGGTAGCATTCTTACTGTCCATCCCTCCACCCCACATGCATAGACGCCACTTGTACATGGTAGCATTCTTACTGTCCATCCCTCCACCCCACATGCATAGACGCCACTTGTACATGGCAGCATTCTTACTGTCCATCCCTCCACCCCACATGCATAGACGCCACTTGTACATGGTAGCATTCTTACTGTCCATCCCTCCACCCCACATGCATAGACGCCACTTGTACATGGCAGCATTCTTACTGTCCATCCCTCCACCCCACATGCATAGACGTCACTTGTACATGGCAGCATTCTTACTGTCCATCCCTCCACCCCACATGCATAGACGCCACTTGTACATGGCAGCATTCTTACTGTCCATCCCTCCACCCCACATGCATAGACGTCACTTGTACATGGCAGCATTCTTACTGTCCATCCCTCCACCCCACATGCATAGACGTCACTTGTACATGGCAGCATTCTTACTGTCCATCCCTCCACCCCACATGCATAGACGTGACTTGTACATGGCAGCATTCTTACTGTCCATCCCTCCACCCCACAAGCATAGACGTCACTTGTACATGGCAGCATTCTTACTGTCCATCCCTCCACCCCACAAGCATAGACGTCACTTGTACATGGCAGCATTCTTACTGTCCATCCCTCCACCCCACATGCATAGACGTCACTTGTACATGGCAGCATTCTTACTGTCCATCCCTCCACCCCACATGCATAGACGTCACTTGTACATGGTAGCATTCTTACTGTCCATCCCTCCACCCCACATGCATAGACGTCACTTGTACATGGTAGCATTCTTACTGTCCATCCCTCCACCCCACAAGCATAGACGTCACTTGTACATGGCAGCATTCTTACTGTCCATCCCTCCACCCCACAAGCATAGACGTGACTTGTACATGGTAGCATTCTTACTGTCCATCCCTCCACCCCACATGCATAGACGTCACTTGTACATGGCAGCATTCTTACTGTCCATCCCTCCACCCCACATGCATAGACGCCACTTGTACATGGCAGCATCCTTACTGTCCATCCCTCCACCCCACAAGCATAGACGTCACTTGTACATGGCAGCATTCTTACTGTCCATCCCTCCACCCCACATGCATAGACGCCACTTGTTTTTCCCAGTCCTTCTTCCCAACGCTAACTCAGAAGTGCATGACCAGACTCTAGCAGTACAACAGGCAGGCAATGCAGCCAGACGTACTTCGGCACATACAATACACGTCATGTGTTGTGAACCAATTGAAAACCTGACCGGTTAATAAACGGGCCCCCAGTTTACAAACGGGTCATCTGGTTTGTAAATCGGCTGCATGGCCTGCTTTCGATAAACACATGGAAGAATGTCCCATTTAAAAACTGGGCCGAACGGTTTATTAACAGGCCGACCCATTTATAAACTGGCCAACAAGGTGAAGGGTTTATAAACTGGCTAAACGGTTTACAAGCAGGATGAACGGTTTAAAAACTGGCTGAAGGGTTTACAAGAAGGATAAACGGTTTATAAGCTGGCCAAACAGTTTGCAAGCAGGACGACCGGATTACAAGATCGACATAACCTACCAGGACGAATGGCAGTACAACAAAGCTGAATGGCTTGGGGGTTCATATGCACCAAGTCAACACTGATACACACCATATACCTCACCTCGAGAAGACCTCCAGGCTGAAAGCTTTCAAACAGCATCAGGTGTCCAGTGAGCTGATGCCATAGCCTGTGCAAAAAGATATTATCATAACTTATGACTTGAGCGCAACAAATAGGAATGATAGTCAGGGCTTCATCTAGGACTAAATGTTTGGTGGGAAGCTCTGTAGCCCCCCCCCCCCCCCCCCCCCCCCCCCCCCCCCCCCCCCACCCTCTTCTAGTAGACTAGGTGTCTGAGGAAACACAAATTTGCCAGCATGGTGAGTTTGACAACAGCAATCACGGCTGCGTGGTCAAAATCTTTGTGGGGCAACCAATGGCGAAGAGAGCGATCGAGCAATGGCAGCCGACAGCACAACAAAAGTGCTTGTATCTCCACCACCAAGGTGAGTTTCATTACAATCAGTTGTCACTGCATGTTAGCAATCACGGCAGTGTAGTCAGAATCTTTGTAGGTCATGCATTCTGAACGTTCATTCATTATTTATTTGTGCGGCACAATTTTCCCCCTACCAGGAGTAACAAGTACCCTATGAATATAGTACATTGTATCTGTCAAAACCATTACTACATTCATCCATGCACGCGCTGCAATAAAGGAGACTTTCTGAGGTCTGGCAGAGTGGAAAGGGACGAATGAAGCTAGAACGCAGCGTGAAAATGATAGTAGCCATAACAACAGATACAAGTACCTGCATGATACACAGAGGAGAAAGATGCAGACAGCTACGTACTACTTTAGAAAGAACTGGCTTTACTGCTGGTATCCTTATTAAAGCTTACCAGAGACCGATTTCTTGCCACTTGGAACTGAGCATCCCCTTACTACATGTATTCTGCAAATTAAGTGGCACTGAGAGTATATCAATGCACAGGCAATGCCCAGGTACGTAGGCCCAACTCTGCAGGCAGCAATGAGGTTGAAATACCTCGTTGCGAAATACTTCATGGTTATAACAAGGGGTGGTCACGCCAAAAAGCACCGTACTTAGAGCTACGACCGGCGATTGTGACCCCGTATACGGTGGATGTAGGTGTGGCTTACCATATTACTACGTATACTATCAAATAGTCACACAGTCACAGTGGATTTTTGTGACGGTCACAGGGTCACCGGCAGTTTAGCAGCACGGTCACGCGGTCACTGGCAGTTTTTGGACGGTCACAGATTGTGACCCCGGTCGCAGCTCTAAGTATGGCGCATATGGAGTGACCACCCCTTGTTATCACCTCTCCTTGTTATAAGTACCCCTTGTAATCAGCACCGCTCAAATGAAATAGAAGTGCCGGTACTTACGCTCTAGGAAACAGTGGTACCTCAGACGACTGGGTTAAATGCGGCCAGTGATACCACATGGTTGCATGTGGCGGAGAACGTCAAGTGGCTTGAGTTACATGGTCACAGACTGAGATGAGAAAAGTGCTATTTCAGGTGGCCATTAAAGAAACTCACTCCAGGCCTGTTTTGATAGAACACTGCATGGTCTATCAAAACAGGCCTCTTGTGTACATGTATTCCTATAAAACACTCATCCATTATAACTATGTGGTCAGATGAACCACAGCCAGGAAGGTGAGAAATGTTTGCTTCATATGGTCAAGGGCGCATCGAGCCGCTGAAGGCGGTGAGAGGGCATGCAACTTCCTATAGCGCACGTACAGACGGCATAGTGCTGAAAATAACGTTTCCGGTTAAGCACGTGAAATATGGTATGGTTACGGACGTTCGACAGAATTTCGGCATAGAAACGCCTGCCAAGCGAAGAAAGACGATCTCTAGCCCAAGCACTTCTTCTAGTCCGAGTAGCTGCCTCTCCTACCAGTGTAGCAGGCCAGAAAGTATCGCTGGATGCAAGCCCAACATTCGCTGCTCTTGACAACAGCTCGACGTTTGCTATTGCGTAAGTTGGAGGGAGGGAATTATAGTGGGCTCATGCGGTGCTGCTGTGGAGCTAGATAGCTAGGTCCTCGTCAAAGACGAACGCTGCAGACGGAATGCCAGCCATCTCAAACAGCAGTAAGTGACCACATAAGCATAAGGGGCACACGTCTATGGATCACGTGCTTATGCAGTCAAAACTTGAATTCTATATTCAGCATTTTGCCGTCTACGAACGTTGCATGCCCTCTTGCTGCCTTCGGCAGCTCGATGCGCCCTTGATATAGTCCTATAACCAGGTCTAAGATCACCTCACCTCTGGTACGTGTAGGTCTGGAGCAGACCTCTAGATCACAAACTCTCATATAGCTAGCTCTACCTCCAGCATCAGTTGTGGTTGATTTCAGCCATTCTTCCTCATGTGCAATGAAGTTGCCAACTATCAGAGCTTGCTGTTTATCATCCCCATAGAGGAGTTCCAGTTGCTCTGTCAGTGGTATCTGGAGCGGAGGGCTGGGTATACACACAGACCAGAGTCGTAGGGCAAGCAGCGCTACTGCCAGGAATGGCTACTGCACATAATCAGCTTTCTCCCGAACATAGTATTTCTCTGCGGGGTAGTTGTCACATAGTCCCTGGCCATGATGATGACCCTTCCACCACGTTTAGTTCGGTCGGCCCTTGCCTTGACCACATATAATCCTGGTGGGGCAAAACCGTTATCAGGGTCTGCATCGAGGTGAGCCTCCGCAAGACACAGCTTCTACTTAGCCGCCATTACACCCAGCTCACCAAATCCCTGTTGAAGGCCTCGGATGTTTGAGACCAACACTATCAGTTCGTTACCAGGACTGGTCTGTGCTCCTCGTTCGGCACCTTCTCCTCACCAGCAGGCCAGGGGTGTCGCTAGGATCAAGTAAAAGAGGTGTGGCTTCAGTAGCCATCATGTGATCGTGGCTTAAAATGTTCTTAGAAGCTACGAATTGGGGGGTCATGAACCAACAATGAAGTCCTCATGAGCTGTGTTTCATTCGCCGATTGATTGGTGACACAACCCACAAAAATTAATCGCATTCACCACAATATTTCGTTGGCCATCCTATATTCCAGATGAGAACAGTGTTAGTGAACTCACTCAAACTACCAGACGCTCTCCACTGGGTGCACGTGGAGGATGGCTGGGCATGAGACTACGTATGTGTACCTTGAATAAATATTATACAGTGGCCCTCATCAGTGAGAAATCACTGACGAGGGCCACTGTATAGTGGTCGAAACATCTGTTTGAAATATTTATTTGGTGATCGAGCTAATACACTGGGCAGACTGTGTACCACTATACACACATACCCATTGGAGTGTCTCACGACGTACAGTTAGTAAACAGCATGAATTCAGTAACATATGGCAGAACTTCCCATTGAACTGGGTTGACTACGTCCCTGCCCCCTCTCCAGATGAGACCACAGCATGATAAGACCATAGGGTCGAAACCGTGATAAGACTCTGAGTCATCAATAAGCTACCTCAGTCAATGACCAACAGGCCCTAGACCCTTGACCTATGACCTTAAAGACCAATCATGAGTGTTTGCCATAAGACCAATAACATGTACACCATAACTTTATACAGTATTAGCCTCATACCCAGGACTCGCCGTGCCCGAAAAAGAAAGGGACTGGCATATGTCACCGTTAGCGCATGCACGTAACTACCTAGGCCAAGAGGAAAGGGGAGGGGCATGTGACGCACGACATGGCCATGTGCCGATGCTGTGACGCTCTACCAAAACGAGATCGCATATCACCAGAACTACACGACAACTAGCGCTATACTGCCCTGGATTGCTAGCAATTCTTACTAACTTACAGTCTATGACCAACGGTAGCTTCATAGTCGGTGAGCGGTGTAAAATCGTCTTTCTTTGTGCAAACAGTCGAAATGGAAGCTACATGTTCCGGCTGGAGACACAGACAAAAGTACTTAGCCACTGAAGGTCCCAGGAGAGCGCTCAATCGTCAAAGTCATTGCTCAGGAAAGCTGCACAGATCATAGAGCAGTAGCACACGATTTAGACTTTGTGGTTGTACGGATGTAACACGGTAGTCCACGATTTTCCCAAGTGCATGCGCAAACCAGGCCCTTCCTTTCTCGAGTGGGGCGGGACCTGGGTACGAGGCTAATACAGTATGAGACTACAAGGTATCACTAAGGATGGTCTGGGTTGGTCACTCCCTCAACTCTATAACCACGACCGCTGGACAAAACCTAGCCTCGAACCCAGGCGCGGAGGAGGGGGAGAGAGCACCTAGCATCCACTGTTGGTGCATGTGCTCAATTATTACATAAAACCACGTGGATTTATGCAGATGACTTCGCAAACTTTCCACGCGTGAACAATGACGTCTATACCACACAACAAAACCACAAAGACATGATCGCAGCTTTCACTAGTACTCTCACGCTTGGAACTTGGTCTGTCATCATGAGTCTACAAGGACTACGATGTCATCACGGGCAAGCTTCACATCAAATACGAACAGTATAACACATTGCGTAGCCAGAGAGTCTCTTTGCATGCCCTCTGCTCGGGTTCGAGCGTCATCACTGCACATCCAAGTCGCTGGAGGTACGAAACAGCCTGGTCTAGGTCTTGCATAAAGTCGCCATTATTGACAGAATACGATCATGATACGCGGATAGTCACAGCTGCAAGCTGGGTCAAGAAGTTCCGAAATTAAGTGCATGTGCAAACAGTGGATACCAGGCGCTCTCTCCCCCTCCTCTGCACCTGGATTCGAGGTTAGACAAAACCTTGACCACTGACTATGGCACACTTTGACCTTTGACCTGTATTTGTATGAGGATGCGTAGAGACTCCATTGCCTCAGTTTACAGGCTCAAAGGTGCAGTCACCACTGTCTGCGACTGTAGCGTATATAAGCCCATTGCATTTGCATCACTTTTCCATGCCATTTCTGCACATTAACATTCATGCCGCCATCTTGGCGTATCATAATCTATAATGTTTTACTGGCAGCATATGCTGTATCGATCAACACATGCCCTCCATCGCTGCATGGTAAGCATTTACACAACTTGCACCAGCCTACATAGCAATCCCATATTGCCACATACTAGAAGCAGGGATCATGTGCAATCACCAAGATCGCTATAGTAGATGCTATCTCCAGGTACACCAACATGGCGACAGTTTTCGATCTTCGTTTGTATTTTGAAATGATGATGTCAGCTGCAGTGGGTCTATTGGAGTCACCCCCCCCCCCCCCCCCCCCCCCCCCCCCCCCCCCCCCCCGTGGTTGGACATTATTACAATTCGCTACTCAAAAAAGGCTAGCAAAGTTGTCACTGTGGCCTTCAGAACCACACACATACATAATAATGAATAATGGCCGATGACCCGTACCAAGTGGCTGATGGGAAACAATGAATCAACTTGGCTTGGCCTACTGTCTACATGGGGGCATTCCCTCCACCTCTCTGCCAGGTGCCTATGACATTTTGAGACCGACACTGCTACTACACTCAGAATAAATACATACCTCTTGGAGACTGGTCCACTGTTGAGCAATTAAGCTTTACTTCACTGGCTTCAGACGTCTTATCCCTCGGCATAACGATGTACATGTACTCTGCGTTCACTCACTCACTCACTCACGATCGCAGATACATAATTATAGATAGATGAGAAAGATGGCTAAACTGTACCTCGACGATCGATCGGAGACTTCATCATCACACACGTACACGTCAGCCAACACATCAACGCTCGCGTTCCAATTTCATGGTATGGGAATGCAGCTGGTCCGGGAATGCGACTCTGGATCTAGTTTTCCCTTCCAACTTTTGCCCCACCCCCCATTTTGGTGCGATCGGCAAGAAATGAGTTATCCAGTAGTGAACGTCTGCGCAAGAGCACCGTAAGAGCCCACCAGGGGTAGGTGTTTTGTTGTTCAGCTTCAGTAATTTTGTAACCGTCTGACTAATCTCTGGGGGCAGACCATAGATAATAGTAGACCCGCCGGACCAAGTGGGTCTGGCGGTCACTGACCGCCAGACCCACTTGGTCTTGCCCCTCGAGACTACATTGAGAAACGGAGGGTTTAGGTACAAGTATTATACGTGTGCAACAGAGGAATAATCTCTGTCTTCTCAAGCCAGTGTGGTGAACCCCCACTCGTGTAATGTATTACTATTATAAACGAAGGTGAAGAGTGAGATGTTTCAATTAATCAGTATTGTGCAAGGGGGTGACACTCCCATACACATTGTAGTCAGAGCTGCGGCCGGGTTTATCAGCGAATCTTGACTGCGTATACTAAGGAAAGGCTGCAGTCGCTACGCATTCGTCCGTATACTATTGGCGGTCAAGCGGTCAAGAGTCTTTTTGCGATGCGGTCAAGCGGTCAAGCAGCAAGCGAAAATGACGGTCAAGATTTCTTGACCCTGGTCACAGCTCTGACTACGGCGTCAATGGGAGTGTCACCCCCTTGATTGCATGAGCCAGTTATGGCCATCACATGGATACACAGTGAGATATATTATGCTGTAGGTGAGCATATAACTTAAAAATGAGTTGACTTGATGGAAAGTGATGACTGTTAGACTGTTAGGGGGCTCAAGGGGAGAATTGTACGGGGTTTGGAATTAGAACACTAGCTCCTTCCACCATCTCAGTACTTCCGCCAATATCAAATTAATCGTCAATCTTCTCCGCTACCATCCCTTCCGAGCTTACAACCCTTCTACCAGGACTGTGCATATGTATTTACATGCAGCTGGTGGTGCATGCAGGTGTGCCCAACAACCATACAATGTACAGCCATAATATGTGTGAGAACATACTAATCAATGAAATCTGCATAACTAATGAAAGAGAGTCCCAGCAGCACTTGACCACAACTTAAGAGACTGTGTGAACCGTTGAAAGGGTTTGTGTTCTACAAATGCTTTGGGTAAGAGGAAGTTTGTATTTGCGATGACCCAACAATGAAGCACACCTGTGTATTGCACATTGTATTATGATCTTTTCAATTTCCTCATTAGCCTGGCCACAATTAAACTTTTATAATTAAGTGAGATATTGCATGGTAGTTGTACCGTGGTTGCATGGTAACAGTAATGATGGTTGTAAATGCAGTAATTACATTATGCAATTTACAGTAGTTGGGCAATATAGAGGCTGAACGAAAATAAATAGTCATATTGTATACAAATCAATTTTGATTACCTGTTCTAGCCTGCAATTAATGTCTTTTCCTCCATGTATGGAAATCTGGTTGAGAGCTACAATTTTCTCTCTGATTCTGTAGGTGTTATGACTGCATGGATAGCGGCTACACTGAGAAGTAGTACCATCCCTATGCGTATTTACTTTCATGATTACAGAACTGACTACACTAACGTCATTTCACTATGGCCAAGAAGCAACGTTCTCTCCAGTGTGATAGATATATGTCTTCTGGTATGCCAGTGGCAACTTCAAGCATAGCTCCATCAGCTGTGTCCCCACCTTTCAAAACTTGTTCAAAATGCAGAAGTCTTTTCAAGAACGATGGTAACATGTCGATTCACACAACTTTGGCCTACAGCAGGTGTAGATGCCACAGGTATTTCAAGTTCAGTCTACAGCAACGACAGCTTGGCTTATCGCATGGAATGTGGTTGGATAGTCAAGGTACAATCAGTGCTACAGCAGATAGAGGAATGCATCAATTTGAAAATGGGAAAGGTCATGGCTGCAAACAACGTTCCAAATACATCACTGCAGTACACAGTAGCAATGACAGAGAACCCCCACATTGTACTGAATTGCCCCCAATTACACTCTCTCAGAAATCTGTTGCAGGATTTAGCAGCAGGTGTGAACCTAATAACAATAACAGGTCGGCTGAGAAAGCTCTGCTGCATGGCAATTCACATGAGACTTCAACATCAAAGCTACCACTCCTCGCATGGTGAGTACTAAGTGTGCATGATAGGTAGTTGCATGGTGTCTAATCTGGTCCAGGACTGGATTATAGCCAGAACATTTGATGGGAAACTGAATTCCAACCTGTGTAGCTAATCCAAAAGTTATATGATGAGGCTTGACTAGCACACACATCTGGTGAATGACATAAGTCCCAGAACCCTGCAAGGCAAATGAGTGAATCCCAGCTAAACAGGTGCCATTGTTCATCATGACATCTAGTCCTCTTCATGGCTATTTTTGTTGCCATCGAAGAGGAAAATGGTAACTACATATACAAGCCAGCCCACATACAATTTAGCCTGCATGTTTGATCATCCTGACTTTAATGTTTGCTACCGCACAGTACACTGGTATATTAATGTATTTTATACTTGGGTCAATATAAATTCATAGAATCCATATACGTACCAAGGCAAGGGCACCTGCATGCATGGAGGTGAGAGCTGCAGAGGATTAATCATGTCTGGGAGCTGTGTAATTAGGTGGAATACGTAGCTGCTGCATGAAGCTGACTTCTGGGAGGAGCGGGTGGTTGGCCTGCAAACTAAGCATCTTTTCATTCTATCATCACATTCTGGAAGCGGTGACACACATGACCTATACGTGCACTCACTTGAGCAGGCTTGGCCCGACATTATGGGTAAAATTATGATGTCAATCCGAAAGTCATTAGCTGATTGAAGGGATTCTGTTCAGTTTCAACCCATAATTACATTGTGGTCTAGACTCCATGGTAAGTAGCAGTGTGTAATATTGTTTCCTTTTGTTGCTGCCCCATTTTTTCTCATTGTATTGCTTTGCTGTACACAGGGTGTTACTGAAAACCAGCCCACTGATGTAGCAACCCTTTTACAATATAATACATGCACTGCTCTATTGATCACATGTCCTTCACTATATGCTGCATGGCAGTGACAATTGACTTGAAAGTCCTGCTGCAACCTCCTGGAAGCTTTGGAAGGTAGAACCATGCATGAGGTTCAAATTGAATCATCAATAGACAGTACCATGTGGGCCCAAGGTAAAATTCTAAATTTTGGCTAATTTAGGTTTTAACGTAATGCATGCAGAGACTTTTTTCTAACTACATTTCTGGACTACAGTATGTACAACATGATACCTTCTGTGGTGAATGTATGGAAGCAGTGAGTTGAGAACTGCACTGCAACTTATTCCTTGTATATTACTGCCGATTGAGTGATCGATTTACCAACCACATTAAGAACAGTGGGCATGGTCATAAGCTTCACAGCTGTGTCTTTAACAGTGAACTACTACCAGAATTTTTGGCAAATCTTAACACCATAGTGTGTGCATGATGTAACGCATTTTTGCGGGCTCGAAGCGAACTCACAGTTCAGTAACGCACAGAACCACATGTTATCTGTGAAGATTTGAACGGGTGGTTATAGTCCTTTATGACTTCTCTATACACAGTTCATCCCTTGTGTCACATCATGTTGTGCAATCTTCTCAGCCAGATGTTACCAGAACACAGAGCACAGCGAGTTCATCCCTTGTGTCACGTCATGTTGTGCAATCTTCTCAGTCATATATCACGAGAACGCAGTGCACAGAAACGAGAAAGAGTTCTGTGCTACAACAAACTACAACATACTCTAGACGGAAAATCCGGGAGGTGAGATTATCCACTTTGATGTACCAGTTACCAGCCAGTTTTACTACTCATGGAATCTGGCATGTCTACTCTGGCTTATGCCAAAGTATGAAAGTACGTATACACATAATCAGGTCAAATCTCAATTATCCTTTCCCTTTCTCCCCTTGTTAGCTGGGTGATATCATCTGGTGTATACCACACTCCACACAACAGGCACTGAAGGCCAAATTCAAGTCCCTGGACAGGAATGGAGATGGGTATGTATAATATTATATGTAATTATGAAGATAAATTTTGTCAAGAGAAGAATAATATTAGATTCTGTTTGCTAAACCTCATTCCCAAGTTGACTATACACACTGGTTATTTGGTCACACTATAGGCACTTGACATTTAGTGAATTCCTTCAAGGCCTGCCACACTGTAGTGAGGGTTCCATGTCAAGTAGCATTCAAGGCATGCTAAAAGAGGTACGTAACATGTGTCTGTATGTGTGTATTGGTAACTTAACCTTTCTATGTATGTGCATGCAGTGCTCTGAGCAATGGGTTGAAACATGTCAAATTATCTGTCCCTTAAGGTAGCATTATACCTTTACCGTTAGGGTACCTTTAACCGTCGGGGCCCCAACGGTTAATGGTACCTTTAACCGTCGGGGCCCCGACGTTTAAAGAAATTGTTGATACCATAAATCAGGGTATGGATTTATTTACACCTCTTCTGGGATGGGGCCAGGTTGGTATGTATGTGGTCCAGAATCAAAGGAGAAACCTGTAGGGCAGTTCTTATATTTACTGCTGATAGAGCAGCTCTGTCGTGCTAGAAGAGCACATAAGTACCTAAATAATTTGTTGTTTGTGGTTGGTAATTACCTCTTCAGAGTGTTCTGCACACAAGATGCTGCTGCAGTGTAGACAGATTTCACGTTTTTCTTACATGCTGGAGATTTTGCCTGTAGTTTTACTTTTTTTTTTTTTTCTTTATTTTTTTTTTTTTCTTTATAATAATTTCATTGCAGCAGTGCCAGCAACAGGGGTTACATGAGTAGCAGTAAGCTAATACAAGCATGCAACCGTTACAAAATTACAAAAATATACTATAGCAGTGAATGTTTGAATGAAGATAAGGATGAACTACTCACAGAGTCCCCAGGTAACATGTTCCACAATGATATTGCGTGAGGAAAGAACGAGTGCTGGAACTGGGAAGTCCTGGAGTACAGGGGCTGGAGAAGCTGGGAGTTGTCGGATCTAGTACTGTAGTGGAGTTCTCTCAGCTTGACAGGTGCTGCAGGAAAGTCTTCCAAACCATGCATGATTTTGAATAGGTGACATAACTTGGCCTGGGAACGGCGTTCTGAGAGAGGAGGGAGTTGTAGGTGACTCAGCAGTTCATCATGCGAGAGGGACCAGTTCTTGGCACAAACTTTTAGTGCAAATCTCTGTGTTTTCTCCAGCAGATTGATATCCTTAATAAGATAAGGATCCCAGACTGCAGCCGCGTATTTGAAGTGGGGGTGAATGTAAGTCACATAGAGTTTAGTTAGGGTACCGGGAGAGGAATATCGATAGAATCGGCGATACAGTAGTCCAGTCAGTTTCCTAACTTTTGTGCTCACACGAGTTACCTGGAGGGACCAGGACATGTCTGAGGTTAGCATGATTCCAAGGTATTTGACTGAGTTGACCTGGTTTAAGGGAGAAGTGCCCAGATACAGCGGAGGTGGGGGATTAGAGAGTGAATGCCTGCGGGTAACAAACATCAGGCAACATTTGCAGTATGTAAAGTCAAGTAGTTGTCATCCACCCACTGAGAAATAGCTGTAACATCATCCTGAAGTATGTTGTAGTCAGCTGGGACATAAATGGTGCGGTAGAGAGTCATGTCATCAGCAAACAGGGAGATTCTGCTATATGGAGAAATTCGAGTAGCAACATCATTGATGTATACTATAAAGAGGAGTGGGCCTAACACTGAGCCCTGCGGTACGCCGGAAATAACAGGAAGGCAGGTAGATTGCTCACCCCCAACAACAACAAGCTGAGATCTGTCCATCAGATAACTGTGAAGCCACGCAATGATTCTTGGGTCCAAATGAAGCGCAGCCAGCTTGTCCAACAGGTGAACATGTGGGACACTGTCAAAAGCTTTGCGTATGTCGAAGAAGATTGAGCAGACTTCGTTTCCACCATCAAGTGCCTGGGACCAGTTGTGCGTAATTGAACAGAGTGCAGAGGTGGCTGACCGACGGGACATAAAGCCCCATTGGCATGGAGATATAGGTGCATTTTCAGCAAGGAAGTTGGAGACAACTGTGTGGACATGGCGTTCCAATTACTTGTATACTTGAGAAAACCAGTGTCAGTGACTCATCCTGTTTACGTTCATGCTCTATCCACAGTATACCACCCCTTCCTATCATTCTAGTGTGATGATGAGAGCTTGAATGAACTGCTTATTACCGCCAAGCACCTTAGCACAAGGCAACTAATTGTACAGGGTAGTCACATCGCTTTTGTCTATAGTACATAATTATCTGTCACAATTTAATTGCACGCAGGTGGGAAGTACGTATACGTATGTGTAGTCTTGTTCCCAGGCCTTCTATACACTCCACTTTTTGATCGCTTACAGTATGCAAAAAATGAAGCCGCCGCTAAGCTGTCCCCACTCGATTGCTCTGCGGTATGAACTAGGTGAGGTCTGCTGATACAACGCAACTACTCGATCTTGCTCGGGCTAACTACAGCGTGGATCTTGGCACTACGCCCGAGATGCAGAACCTTGCTAATGTGTTCGTAGTCCTTGAGGGGATGTTTGCCATCTTCTCACTCACAACTGAACTACTACACACAGCTTGAACTTCGCACCTTATTTACTTCCGCATGAAACCATGCCTACTAATACAGATTGTAAACACGTATGCGAGGCAAATACACTGCATCCATATTCCAAGTAGTAGGTTGTTACAAGCTAGGAACTTGAGGGAATGGTGTGTAGTTCTCACTACACACCAAAGTTGATCTAGTGTTGGCTTTTGACCTTGATCCTTCTTTAGATGTATCTGGAAGTTAGTGACACCACATATTTTGGGCTCCGGGAGTTTATAGTATGTTGGAGCGTTGCTGACGTCTTACTCAAGTACAAGTGAGTTGGTTGTTGAAGCCAATTAAGGATTTGCTATGCATGTGCATGATAGCCTAACAATATTATTATGTGCAACATGCATCCATGTAAATACAATGGGTGTAATCGTATTGTAACCTTTTACCTAGCCTCCAACCTGGCCTTCTACTCTACCCCTTGCTTACAGTACTGATGCTGGTGGGAGAGGGCGTCAGTATATACAGGCTGTGATATTTACCTGTCCTGTGTATGCACCTACACTAAGTGAAGTAACAGGACTCTAATGGGGGTCACTTACGTAAAAGATTTTAGTCCCCATTTCTAGTATGGAAGTTGTCAGTTGCTGACAGCAGTTTTGTTTCATCACTGATACAGCTGCTAATCAATGGATAATTATGTATTACTCGCTTCCGATAATTATTCAGTGTACCAACAACGGTGGACAGAAGGTTTCTTGGGAAGATATTACCACCATACAGTGTAAGTTAAGTTCTGCACGAGTACCCATAACGATTGCATGAAATATTGATGAAAATTCCGTAGTACCATTATAATAATTACATTATGCTTCCACATCTCTGTATAGGCAAGCCTGATCTAGCCCCAATAGGTTTCAGCTTTGGCCGCAGTTGGATGAAAGCTAGGTGACAATAGCATGATAATAACTGACTGGAAAGAGCAGAAGTAAAGTAAAGAGGATAATCCAGTGAAGTCTTTGTTTATAGCTAAGCTGCCATGACCTCCAATTATAAGCAATCAATAAGCTATGTACGTATTCCTGTGCTTATCTCATGCTAAGCTCAATTTCACTGTTACTTACCAACGTAAATCATGCAGATATACGTACAAGCATTATGCTGAGCATTCAATTTTGGAGAAAGAATTAAGGTCATTGCGGAGGAGAGCTTCCTGGACCATCTGAGTTCATTACTTGGGACAGTATTGTGGCCCAAGTAGAAAAACCTGTAGTAATAACGAACCGTATGTGTTGAAATGAAAGTTAAAGCACACAATCAGGTAGAGAACTATAATGGTATGTACAAATATAGAAGACAACTGAAGCCTTGAATTTCAATGTTGATTGATATCGAGGATGGTAGCTTTAGTACATGCAAGAGAGACCATGTACCTTATTCATCACCACATGCAATTTTATCATAAAGTTTGGTCTATGATCTGGTGCAAGTGACAAACGATGGGGTGAGAAGGCCTAGGAACGATCTCAAGTTATGTAAGCTCTGCATTCGGTTATGCATATCGGAACAAGTTTTTACATCTTGTGACTTTCAGAAATAGACATCACCCAAATGCTAGGCTGTTATTTGACTGCTACAGAAAATGGACTTATGTATTCATAGCCACTCATTGATATTCACAGCTTACCTCAGCGCTCGTTGTTGATACAGTGCTGATACTACACAACTAGTCTTAAGTACGTATCTAGTGCCCACCCCCTTGTTCAGCAGCATTCTAATGTCCCCAAACCCTGGGCGCTTAATACGTACTCTACACGGTAGGTAGAATTAGTGCATGCTCAACTATTGGACATAAGAGCTGAACAACAGTAAAAGCAAGCCCTGTTAGAACAGTGTTGTGACCATCTCTCTCACAGGGATGCTTATCAGAATTTGCTGGCGATGGAATGGTTTCCGCAAAGGACATCAAGGTATTATCTCATGGCTATTGTACATTGCAGAGTTGAAAATAGAGCACCCCAGTGCAATTAACATCTGTATACAATGCAGCAGGTATAGTGGTGCTTCTGTTGCTGTAGCTAAGTGCTGCACCTACTTCACTATAGTCTCGTTCCCAGACCCTGAACGTGCACGCGTGACAATACGACAGTCAGCTCGACCCTATGACGTTGATGTCTGGAATGTGGGATGGCCAATCAGAGTTTAGCTAGAGCAATAAATTGCTTCGCAGTTTCCGTGTCGGCTAAGTAGACTTGGTAGATACAGCCCAGAACGACGCGAAGAGGAGTGCTGCCTTCGTTGGTACAAAGAATATCTCTCACCGCTTTACTGGGCATCATCAAACATGTCGAATTTGCCAGGAATCTACTGATTACGTCATCGTGGTCACGCCCCTCGAAGGTCAGGCAGCATGGCGTATTGTCCCCAGACTCCTTTTTCGCACGTGCGCGTTCGGTGTCTGGGAATGAGACTAACTTCACTAATAACCGTTTTCAGCACAATTACTTTGTATGACGTCATCAGGCTTTCAGATTCATTTCTGGCAATGTTCTTCCTGAGCAGGGACAAGGGAAGTGGATGGGTGCATCCAAAGGTGCCAACAGCATGGCTATATACGTATACTTGGAAGGCCATTTCTGTCCATTTTACATAGATGGACTTTGAAACAGGCCACCTCACGTTTTGTGGTTAGAGCCATCAAGAATAAGAGTGTGCAACTGCCATAATAATGGTATCCAGTATGAGGTGGCAAACAGTGTGGTCAACATGTACTGTGTAAACTCTGTAGTAATCACAATTTCACACTTGAAATACACTTGTTGATGCCATAATTATGGCAGTTGCACACACTTATTGTCTTGGAGCCATGTAGATCTGACAGCCCGAAAGCAAAAATTCCTTCACTCCTGTGCAAGAACATCCTGTTCCTTAGAATATATAGCTAGCTAGCTAGCTAGCTAGCTATTATGTTGGTGGAAGTGTTAAGAAGACTGAGTGTGTGCTCTCATGTGTGAGAATAGATAATCTCCAACACTGGCAATTCCGGTGTGTATCACAACTTTTGTGGACTGCCAACAATACAATCATGGTTACATACATCATCCTTTACATTGCTCCTGGTGGATGAATTTCCCAGGACATAATTATAGTATGTATTGTGATGCTTGTCCTTCGCATGCTATGCACATAAGTTGTGACTTTCTCAGCAGAGGGTCACAGTTGTGCCAAGGACGCATCGAGCTGCCAAAGCGATAATGCAATGCTCGTAGATGGCAAAATGCTGAGTGTTAGTTAATATAGAATTCAAATTTGATTGTATAAGCACGTGATCCGTAGATACTCGCCCCTAGCATTTATGCGGTCGGCGCCGTTCACTGGCTAACCGCTCTTCGAGATGGCTGGCATTCCGTCTGCAGCGTCCATCTTTGATGAGGACCTAGCTACCGAGCTACACAGCAGCACGGCGTGAGCCCCTTTCGATGCTATCATTCCCTCCCTCCAACTTTGTCGAGAGCGGCAACTTTGCTGTTGTCGAGAGCGGTGAGAGTTGGGCTTGCATCCGGCGATACTTTCTCCGAATCTGGCCTGCTACACTGGTAGTCTCGTTCCCAGACCCCCCTCGGAAAAATCGAGAAAGGGTCTGGTAACATGTATGGCAATGCCGCGTCCAAGAGGAATTCAATCAGTTACACAATCACGTGTGAATGTTTACACTCGAGGTGATAATTGGAGTTGTGCGCCACTAAATAGCTGCATGTACAGTACTAAGTCTAGCTTGAACATGTCAGACACTGTATCAAGCCGTTCTACGCTACTACCCCGAGAGCGGAGAGCTGCACAGTACAAAAGTCGAATTACAACGGGAAGCTAACGGTATTAACGAAAGCTTTTCCCGTAGCCGACTGGTAGGCACACAAATACAGAAATGAAAGCTTCAATTGCCCCTCAATGCTTCGGTATCAATGTTCCGTACCTTATTCTGCCTCAGGAAACTTCGACAGCCTTGTCAACTGAACGCCATGACGGTCACCATATACCGATGAGTTTGCACATCCGTGGTTGAACGTGACGTATATAATATCTGCAATCTGATTGGCGCGAGTATATAGCCCGTGCAGACACCGCATTAGGCACAGGGACATTCTGCTTCTAATTTCACCTATTTTGCTATGCTCAGATGCTCACGCAAACACCGATTATGCTTTGTTTTCCTACCTATTATGCTCAACATTTATGCTATATCACCACTGATTCACCAACATTGGGAAAAGGATTATGGCAATGGACTTTGCGAGTTCTGCTCAACACCGAAGGGGTAGAACACGAAGTCTTTTTCAATACCTGCCTCAAAGATGTAGACTTGTGCAACTGGAACTCTCTCTAGTGCATCTGACCACAGGTACAATTGCACAATGCAAACTATGACGTCATGGACCACAATGAAACCCTATTATGCCAGCATTATGCTTCACAGACAAATTAGCCTATTATGCCCAAAGCATATGCCGCAGAATGTGCGCGTGCCTACACCACATTGCCATACGTGTTACCAGACCCTTTCTCGATTTTTCCAAAGGGGGTCTGGGGACGAGACTACTACACTGGTAGGAGAGGTACCCCGGACTAGAAGAAGTACTTGGACTATAGAGATGCTTGGATGGCGTTTCCGTCGAACGTCCGTAACCACACCGTGCACGCAATTTCACGTGCTTAAACGGAAACGTTACGTTTAGTAACACTCAGCACTATGCCGTCTATAATAATAGGAAGTTGCATGCCTGCATCGAGCCGCTGAAGGCAGCTCGATGCGCCCTTGGTTGTACCCACCACCAGCTCTGTCTTTCAGATGATAATGTGTATACGATGTTGACAGTAATACACCAATTACTGAATATCTTGTTCTGCACACAGGACGCTGCTGCATTGTTCACGGAAACTCAAAGTCACTACAGATTGTCTCCACTTTCATCCAAAATAGTGAAGGTAAAGTTTTGGACATAGGTAAAATTAATGTGGGTGCTGGGATGACTGTATGTAAGTCATAGTAGTTCTGTTTGGTTATTCATGAATCAAAGGGTACTTGGTATGACTGTATTGTTTATATCTACACTCCCTTTACTTCCTCTGTAGCTTTTCGGAAATGGTTCAGCTCCGCTGTTACACTGTGTTGCAATGGCACCATACTATCTTAGTGTCTCAACGAAGTAACGATAATCATTTTAGTCTCACAGGCTTGCCCAGTCTCAACACTCATGCGTGTGATTTTGTATATCATAATTGATCATCAAGACATAGCTAGTGCAGCCAGATGGGAGGATTAGTATTAATTAATTCCCCAAAATCTTAAGGAAACAGCATTATTATTTTTGCCCTCATTGGTTTGTAAACAATTAATACCAGGCGTAATAAGGGGCTTACTGCATGCTGCAGATTATATACAGTCAAATTTCCACAGAGGAGCACTATATAATATTATGATCAGGTTTCGTGCATGTACCGGAATCGTGTCTGTATAATAATTAGGTGTACAAAGAGGTTCTTTGGAAACTGGATCCGGTTGAACGTGTTGCATGGGAAACTGTGTGTGTATCTGTACAGATTTCTCTGGTTAGAAACATACAAGGATTTTTTGGAAAAAAGGATAAAAGAGACTGATTAACATCAGTAGGGTTTATTAATTGGTCCCAGTCGACACTATGTAGATAGAATACCACGAGTGTAATGGAATCCCGTATACCTAAGGGTGTGCTTCCCAGGAGGAAAAATGCTCCCTGTCTCCAGAAGAACATGTGTCATCCAATGCAGAAGCTATATATACAAGTAATAAAAAACATTTAAAATGTAACAGGATGTAGGGATACCAGAACCGCAAAAAGTAAGGAAACAAGGTAGGGATGATCACACAAAACAGTGAAGTATACAACCCCCTACAGAGATCTTTTTCCATAATACGTGTATAATGAAAAAAGATATGTAGGGGGATTGTATACTTCACTGTTTTGTGTGATCATCCCTACCTTGTTTCCTTACTTTTTGCGGTTCTGGTATCCCTACATCCTGTTACATTTTAAATGTTTTTTATTACTTGTTTATGTCTTTTTTTTAGCAGCAGGCGCATGCATACTGGACTCTGGCATTTACACTGCCAGCAATGGCTGAAGAATCAGACCCAAGCATCTCAAAAGCCAACCCTTTTCTGGATGGATACTAAGCCAGTGCTCCCTGAGCTGAAGTAGTGTAGGTAAAATAGCTATACCAGATAGTAGTAGCGACACATTGTTGAGTCTTTAGATAGGCATTCACCCCTCTCACAGAACACAGTCTAGTAACATAATATATAGCACAGAGAATTTACCTCAGTCTAGTTACGGTAACACAACAGCGCAAGGCACTTCTAATTCAGCGATCTTGAATAATAATTACGTAGCGTTGCTAAGTGATCGTTTAAGTGCGCATGCGTACAAACATGAAAATGGCGTGACAAATGAAGCCATAGTTATTGAGTGGGCAGCTGTAGCCGCCTAGTGAAGACTTGGAGGTTGCCAAAAAGCGATGGGCTGCTGCACTGCTCGGTGTAAAATGCTGCTGTTTCGTGCGAAAACCATCATGAGGGATTGAGGCGACGTTGAGCTAGCCCGTCTGAAAGAAGAAGAAAGAAAGAAGAAGAAAGAAAAACAATTTGCCCGTTTTGCGAGTACCTGGTGCGGTACTTTCGCGACGGTTTTTCGCGACGCGAGGAGTCTTGTTGGTCATGAAAACACTCGAAGATGAACGGTATGTGGTTATAAAGGCTTATAAGTGTACCGTTTCTGAGATTTGGAGAGATTCTTTTGTATTAGCATATATTGCGTGTACGTCGTATCCCTACATACAGAGTCTACCGACTCTGTGATACAGACGAGCCAATTAAGGTGTCTTAACTTTGCCCATTTGTATGGGCTCCAAACGTGACTGGCATATTGGGTCCACCTATTGAGATAATTGTACACCTGAAATAGCAAATAGCTAGACTCACAGTGCATGGTGGAGAAACAGCGTGGTAGATAAGGCCAAGGAGTTTTCTGGCTTTAGTACATATTAATATTATGTTGCTGATATGCTGGTACCAGTATAGGTCACCTGATAGAGATTATTGTTGACTTTCTCCAGAGACTGGCCACCAAGGTTAGGGATTACATCGGAAAAGTTAGTCTTCCATAATTGTGATGTGCATAAATTTGCATTTCTCAACATTAAATTGGAAGTGGTTTCTGCGCTAGGGAGAGAGGTAGCCGAGTCAGTATATCCAGCGGAGTAGTACAGGGTTGAGATAATTGTTGTTCTTGAGCTTGTCTATCAGTGCACAGTGAGGCACAGAGTCCAAGGCCTTCTAACAATACTGCTCCTACATCTTCACCACTCCATAGCAGTTGCAACCAGTTGTGAATACTTTCCAGTAAAGCAGTTGTTGCCAATTTTCCCCACTAGTAGCCAAACTGGGACCCAATGAATGGTTTCGGGTGATCTGTCAGAATACTGCAAATGTGTTTCAAAATCAGTATGGGCAGCAATGATAATTATAGGACAATAGTTCTTATATAGGGTTGCCCTTGCAATTGTCAGAGGATTTGGGGACCACTACATGCAATGGAGAAGAGGTTCCGGAAAATTGGATTCCAGTTGTGATAGATAATTTTATGTCATGAGCTTAGTAACTGGGGCAGCAATACTTAGTGCTGTTCCCTTCAACATCTTGCCAGAAATCTTATCTGTGCCGCTTGATTTAGCTAGCGGTGTTTATTGGTTGCAGCAGATGTAGAATCTCTTCCTCAGGACACAATAGTTCCTCACTAGTGGTAGGACTAACCTCTGATGGTGTAGTTTCAGATAACACATCTGGGTCATGCAGGGGTGGCAATGACTCACTGAAGCAACAAGTGACAAGTAGCTATCTATTCAACATTGATGACTTGTCCTTGTCTGTAATTGTTTCATTGCCATCCAGTGAAAGGGTAGGTACTACAGACTTATATATCTGCTCTCATGTACTTCATTGTTGCCTTTTATTGACATTCCTATTTAAAGATTGATACTTTGGAAGTACGCAACATAGCTCGACCTTGTTTCTCATTGCCCTCAACGTTTCCAGAGCTTTGGGGACCCACTTGGCTCGAGCACGTCCAGAAGTTTTCCCTACGTATATATGAGCACTAAAAGTTGGGATACTAGTATATTGTGAGAGCAAAAATGGAAGATTTTGCATGAAAGTCAAGTTGAGTAAAATGAGCTTAAATATCATAAGCATTGGATAGTGATGTCATAACTTCCTGGGAATGGGCACTCCCTTTGTTGATAACACACTTTATTGCAATTGGGTACATGATCAGCAAGTGATGAGGTCACGTGTCCAGTCCTAGTTGGAAACAGCTGGCCATGGAAAAAGTGAGTTTTACTAGTTATATCATAATTATGCTCCATACAGGAAGCCATGCCTGGCAGTGAGTTCGCTTGTCGTCCATATCTCAGCCTGGTAGGCAACTTTTTGTCTCGGCACCGAAGTGCCGAGACACAGTGCTGGATGCGTAGGTACGTGGTACGTACGTGGTACGTACGTCGCTTTTCGCAATGCGCTCGCGCAAGGTGCTGCATGCTCTACACTCTTAATAGGGTGTCAAACGTATTTATAGCCTGCAAGTATATCTTCAAAGTGATTATGGGTTTGCATGGCTGCTCATGAATCCTCTTACCAAGACTGCTGCTACGTAGCTATAATACTTAATTCAGGACAATGAATACTCACTTATCCAGTGTGGCTGCACTCAGCCATCCCAAGTGCATACTAACTCACTCAGCTCTAGCTAGCTATATAGATAAAGTGCTGAAAAATTGGCCAAGGTGTGGACTAAACATCAAGCCCAGACACGACCATACTGCTTTCACCCTTTGAGTGAACATTCCTGACCCACCCCTTGCTCACACAGAACCTCCAAGGATATTGACGCTCACTTAAGCTGAAAGTCTCATAGCTAACAGGTTTTGCAGTCATAATAAAGGGTTAAAGCAGCTGCCATGTCCTCTGCATGATTCTAGCTGATACCAAGTCGTGCCGAGACACATCAAGTCTTTTAAAGACTCACTTGTTATGAGTGCTGCAATAGCATTTGTAAAACAACAGAACAACCTCAGCATTTTGGGGGAAGGGGGAGAGGCCTGGAATTCATATCCCAGGGTAACCCCCAAGCCTTCGTTCACATGGAAACACACCCATGATGTGAGGAATAAAAACACCACTAAAGCATGCATGTTCCTTGAAAGTATAATTATAGAAGTGGTTTTGGTGGTGGACAAGAAGTGCAGCAGCACCATCAAGCACCTGGATTTATGGAAGACGCCCATCCTATACACTCTTCAGCTGACTACTCTTGTCTAGGATCCTGGTGTTGAGCTATATCAACTTTGCTTCCGATCTCTAGCACAGCCGTCAGTAGTGTCGGTGTCATTTGTTGCTGTTTGCAGTTTGCTCACATTAAGTGATGCTTGCATGATTTCGTACTGAACTGGTCTTAGCCAAAACCAGGCAGCCGATTAAGTTACCTGAATCCATAGAGGAATGTCATTCAGGGTGCCTCAGGAGTGGTTTACTGGCAGACTATGAGCGATACCCAATCCAGGTACAAACAGAGCTTTGAGTAACTTAAACTCCAAACAATGCAATAGCTAGCTACTCCCATATTCTTAATCTTAAGAAGAACCCTTACATGGGAGCTTTAATCTGACTACCAATTAGCACTGCCCTTAGTTCGTGTGTGGGTTAAAGCTGCTGGAGTGTTCCCAAGGGTGCTTAAGTCCGAATGGGAGGGTTCAATCTCAGACCATATCCTATAGCAACAACTTGAGGGATGATACTGTATGAGGGCTTGAACCTATACCCATAGGTGTAGGAACAGGCTTAAGTCAGCCAGGACCTTCTGACACGTATATGGAGGATGATAGTACGTCTATTATTGAATGCAATGCTGAATGCTGCCAGGGTGCGCATGGTTGGACTAAATATAGTTTGTATGTAAACTATACAAACGATACTTATCGACATTCCCTCTGCAACACAGATTGACAGCTTCACCACCTCTTCTACACAAAAATCATTCCTACACTTATGCTACCCTGTGGAAGCCTGCAAATATCACTACACATAATAATTTTTTTGCAAGCTCCCAGATTTGTGGCTCCTACCTCAATTTCAAAGAAAGTGACCCAACTGGGAGAAAAATCATGCTTTTATCAGGTCCATCCCCATATTTTCAAAATGTGGTCATAAGCCACCTGACTATAATATTATTGCACTCACTGCAGTCAAAGAAAAGGGCATGCACGGAACTTACGCTGCAGACAGTGTCCCCCCCCCCCCCCCCCCCCCCCAAGAGTATCACACCCATTAATATAAACAGCTCACGGTTTTGGATAGTAGGTACAAATAATTAATGCTTGTTTGCATGGTGTTAACTAAACTCCATGCAGTGATCTACTCAATCATGAAGTTGATATTACTATGAAAGTTTCATTAATGTTGTTGTACACGTTTTATATTTTTTTCCCGGGGATACAATATAAATTAGGAACACCTGTGTTTAACACCCATGTGCACATACCGGTAAATTCGTACTATATAACAATGCAGTAGCTATATATATTCCTCTGAAAATGCAAAACTTGCTGTGGCATCTGGTACAGCTCGTGAACCCATTGGAGATCCAGGGAATGTATGTTGAGCTGAGGTCACAGTTGTGCCGTCTGTGGGATTGGTCTGACTGCTGCTGAAATATGCTGGTTTTGTGTCAGTGAAAACATTGCGCTTGTGCATGTTGCTATGCTTTACTGCAAGTAGTCATCATTTTTGCTATAGTTTCACAATAATGTTTCATAATTTCCTTTGCCCTTGGTTAAAGGCTTAGTTTAGTTAGCTCTAGATATTCACCGTCCCAGTTGCACACTCACATGCTTGAGCTCCTTGCAACTGCTAGCTACATCCCTATTATTATTCGGGTATGTAGGTACATCAAGGTTTTGTCTTGGTTAGACGTGCTGCCTTCTGGTCGGAAATACATTCAGCAGAGGTACATGTATACCATGATAAGTAGTATGTAGCAAAGTGGCATCCATGCAAGTAAGGTGAAAGCATGTGACCAGTTTGGTAAAATGTTTGCATTTGGTGACTCACAACGAAGTCATATCGCTATAACTACAGAATGATGACTGTATGATATAACAATATCTCTACAGTTGTCTGTTGCATTAGCTAGAATCCAAAAATTGATGGCCACAGCCGTTCCAAGTAATGACCTTCCTCTGGATTGGGGTGATCACTGACATAAACAATCAGCTTCTCATAAAACTCCCTGGGATGCGAATGTATCCGCTGCCTGGTCACTCCAAACACCCCTCCGCGAGTGCCAGTTATTACACGTGGATGTGGGGTGCCAAAGATTGTTAGCCAAAACTCTCCCAAGGTTTGATTAGTGAGGCGTATTTCACCTCTTTCCATCATCCTTACCCACTTTCCTGACCATTCAATCTTCCCCCAGTTGGATTGCTTAGTCATCAACCTAGTTGAAAATTGCTTGGTTCTGCTCTCGGCGATATAATCAAATTGGTTGTGATACGGCTTCCGATTTCTATGATGTCCAAAGTCTGCTTGAAGAAAGACTGTCACATTAGCAAGGCAGTGATAGTTATGGATTATGTGATGCAAGTAGGTGTGTCCTTCCCGGCCAACATTGGGTAAGGTCTCCCACAGTTTAAAATGGAGCCGTGGAGTACGTTGACCTCCTTTGTGGTAGACATGGCAGTGGTCGGCATATGGCAGAGCCCAGGTGAGGTTTTCCTTATAGTGAGCAATAACAAACTCATAATCAGGCAGTGACTTAGGTGGTGGTTGGCAGTGCAGAGTACGGTCAGAACTCTTCATGGAGTTGACTAAGTTGGGGTTAGGATAGGTTTCCTTAGGGATTCCAAACATAATGAAGTCTACTACCTCCAATCCCTGCATAACTGAGTGATCTTGGCTACTCACTTCGTATCGCCATCCGCCAAACCGACCTCGTGAGTAGATACCTTTCGATTCAAGCCAAGGCTGGATTGTGGCAAGCAGTCTCTCCCTCTTCAGAAACGGCACTGGGTAACCATGCTCCAAACGATGATGATACGTAGATAGTACTTGCTCCCTTTGAATAAAGCCATAGTTAAGCAGAGCAGTTATAGTATTCCCAGTTAACTGTTCTTTATGCCAGTAAGCTAGATCTCCACCATACTTTGGCTCTGCAGCCTCACACATCAGTGACCAAACCTTGCCAGGATCAGGAACATTATCATCAGCATAGTTTGAGAATACAGTCATTCGATAGAATGGGGAGTCTGAATCTGGAAAGTACATCCATGACTTGTTGGCTAGGAACTCTGGAGGCTGTCCTTTTAGTCCGATTCCCACGACATGTGTGTGAGAATAGACAAACTTTGTACCTATGCTCTTCATTTCAGCCAAATTTGTGTCATTGCCTGTCAGCATCTGCAGCAGTAAGTCGATTGGAATGGTTGATATGAGGTAGTCATACTTCAGTGTGTATCGAGTTTCAGGAGCATTTGCTACTTGCACATGGAGAGACTTACTCTGTGTGTTAACTGCTATGACCTTTTGATGAAAGTGGAACCATCCCTGTGGAAGTAGGCTTGCAACACCCTTCCAAACCGCACCAGTTCCTCCATAGCGTGGAAACTTAAAGAAATGGTTAAGTCCCCACTCTGAGTCTTTTGCTTTTGCGTCATCCTTGTCAGTTCGTTTAGCTTTGGCAATTTTGTCCTTAATTTCGTTCACATTGGGAACAGCTACATATGCACCTACCCAGATCGAGTTCATCTCTGTTGGATCCACAGTCCATACTTTACGATTGTACTTTCTCATAAACACATCACAAAGTCCTTCTCCAAAATTTCTAAGCAACCAATCATCAAATGTTTTGGGATTGCTGTTAGTTGGATGTTTGACTATTTGCTCAAGACCCTTTATAGATGTTTCCTGTTCCTCGGTATCCATCACATGGATGTTGTGCTGTACTGGGTATGGTATGAACCTTCTCTTTCCACTAGAACCCATCATGAATGCGTACGATGCCCGGGAATGCTTGTTCCATTCCTGCACTGATTTATTGAGAACTGTTTCAAAGTATGGGTAATGGGAGAAGGCAACATGGCCACCATTATCCCAAAGGAAGCCGTTACTGTCACGATATGAGCTGGCGGTACCTCCAGGCCCATCTTCTTGCTCGAGAATGACTACTTGAGTGTTGCTAGCTAGTACACCAAGTTCATACAGCCTGTATGCAGCTCCCAGTGTTGTAGGGCCTGCTCCAATCATCACAATTCGTTGTGTCTTGTTCCAGTCAATATAACATCTTTCATCTACTGGCTGCATGTAATTAAAATTCAAGAGCTAGGTTACATCACTTCTTTGTCCTCAACTAGTATAATAAAAGTTATTACTATTACACCTGTGCCACATCACATAATCTGCATAACATTATCACTTCTGTTTTCCCACTTCCCAATCTATAGATCTGAGAATTAATCTAGTATGGCGATACCCCACTCAAGCTGGCAGGGATGTGCTTCCATAATTATAGTTGATTGAATTCAGACTTGTCAAACAGGATCGTTTGTTAATTGTTCCTTCCCGCCCATAGGAAACAGCTAAAAGAAAAGGAAACCATCTACTTAAGTAGCTATAATGTAAAAATTGTTTTGGGCTTATGGGCACTAAGATAAAACATTGTCAGTAGTCTTTTGTTAACTGGCTCGCTGGTTGACAGGATCTCGGTTACAATAAACGCAAAGCTTTTTCTGCAGCCTACCATCGTATGGACTACTAATGCAAAACACACAGAAAAGTTCATAACTCTACCTTGCCCTCGGGCGGAACACTGGAGCAGTCAAATCCCTATTTCTTGATAAAACTTCGCATCAAAGCGAGTTTACATCTTTCTCGTTCCCAGACCATGAATGCGCACTGGGATTAAGTTTTTATGCAGCGGGAAAACTTCCCAGATGATGAAGATTTGATGTTAGGGTGAACACAGGTTAAGTTTCACTTACTTACTAGGTACCATCGTACTAGCTGACTGTACTTTAACTGTCCGAGAATCAGTACCTCTATACAAAGCTCCTGTTGGTGCAGTACTGGAGCATAGCTTCATGTCATAGATTATGGCTTACCGAGGTCAATAGCTTTGTTGGGGTAAGCACTGCAGCATCTGTATATGTAAAGGTAAGCACTATGTACAGTACAGTGGGTTAAGCACTGCAGCATCTTATTTTCTGATCGTTTGGGTCATTATCACTGATTATTGGTGTACATCAGTAAGGTCTTGGGTTTTGGAGATACATGACAAAATTGAATGGCATGTGGCAGGATTTGCTCCAATACCATGATGTGTACATTGATGGTATCGAAATTGATTTATTCCACCATGGTCAAAATCAAGTTAACAGCGCCAATGGAGACTGCCATACAGTGAGTAGGCATACACACTGTTCGCCTTAGTATGGCAAGATTGACATGCATGTTCTGTAGCTCACTTTTGTCTAGCATCGTCCCAGGCGCTCGGTAATTGGGAACGAGGCTAATTTTAGCCACTGCAGGCCTGTAGCACATTCTAAATGTTCCATTATTTTGCTAACCAGGACCCTATTCATTTTTTCACAATCTGAGTGACACAAGTGAACCAGGCAGAAATTCTAGCGTCTAGTTTCAGTATACATAGATGCAACTCACAGGGATTACTTAGTAGCTAGCTATGTGGATCCTTATGATGCGTGCACACAGTAATTCAGAAATGGATTGGAACTTACTGTTGAGTTGATGGTAACCCAGCTGGCTTAGTACAAGTACAAGCAGAATGAGCAGTCCACATGCTGCATATGTACACCTACGCAACACTGTCACAATCGACATTGGTACTAAGGCATAAGTTAGTTACAGACATCAGGCTAAGAATGTAGCTACATGGGTTCACAATAATCAACATAGCTGGATACAGACAATGAGACTAGGAATTCACAGAAAAAAATTAAAACAACCCAAGAGCAGTTAGTGCAGTTTCTATGAGTTCTTGTTGCAAATATGTTCCCTTAGCTACATGTGGTAGCAAACTAGCTACGTAGGAGTTAAGGCCTCAATAAATCCCTCAAGTATCATACCTCACTGCAAAAACGAAGTAGTTACTTCGACTGCTTGGTGGTTACTATAGCTGCACCGCGAATTTGGATATGCAGAATTGAGGCAAAATACTATGTGGAGGATGATAGCATCCTACATAAACGTGCATTCCAGTAGTACCCTACATAAACCAGTTTGTGTAGGATGCTACTGGAATGGCCACTCTATGTAGGATGCTACAGAAATGCAGACAACTCGGTTCCTGCATGTTCAAACATGGTGCAACTGTAGTAACCACCAAGCAATCAAAACAACTACACCATTTTTGCAGTGACAGAATTGAATAGGGAAATGATACTTCGAAGTATGTATCATACATGAAATTGATATCACACAGCCTTAGCTAACTCCTACATATGATGTGACATACATCAAAGACATGCAGAACATTGTTACTATGAATGAAATGTATCCGTACTTCAAAAGTATCATTTCACTAGCTATGCAATCTTTGGTATGGTACTATATTTTGCAACAAGGACTCCACTAACTATAATCCTTGGGTTATTTTAACTAGGTATATTTCTGCAGTGTGATGATATCAAATGCGTAATCAGTCACATCTCTCCCCACTTAGCATTGACCAGCAATGTATCTGTCTGGTGGTTTCCTGATGCGAGATGACCGGCTGGGAGGGCGGCTTCAGGGGAAATTGATTGTTCATTTGGTGCAGTCTAAACGGAATTAAGTATCAGTGGTGTCAACTGGTGATGGATCTGATGACAGTCCTTGGATTGGGTACCATAACAGCGTCACTCACTGACGTTCCCAAAGTTGCTGGAACAAGGATTCCTTCCTGGAATAGAGGTTGTGTCTTCACCAGGGTCTCGGAGTTAGCCAAGCTCTTAAGATGGTCCAAGTGGCGACGAAAGATACAGCCATCGTTGAGCTGTACCTGCTCCATTAGAACCCCAGGTAGCTAGCTAACCACTTTGGACCAGATCTGAAGTTCAGGGCATAAACAGAACATCCCCACGCTGCAGTACGTGACCTGGGCTTTGCGGGGCTATCACAATGCTCTTTCTGAAGATCTTGCCTGTGCTGGACCTTCCTATGAAATCCAAATGGGTGCGAAGATGGCAGGCGACCCATGAGAAGTTCTGAAGGTGCAATCCCTGTTGTTGACTGCGGGGCAACTGACCATGCACCTTCGCTTCCAGATCGACTGTGAACTACTAGTGGGGCAGCCCACTCTGAGAATGCCACTGGCTCAATGGCCCATTCTTCCTACAACCGCTCCAGCTCCAATTCCACACCCTTCCTCAAGAAGGGACCGCTCTTGGTTTGCAGAAACAAGGTTGAGCTTGTGTTCCACCTGCTAGTCCATTGTGCATCCCAGCCATGCTAGTGTCACGGTTTCAGACATCAACCAATCAATATAGAGTGTCGGTTCCACAACACTGATTACAAAGGGTTAGTCCTTCATTTAAGACTCACGAAATGTGCTGACTAAGCACTATGCACTATTTAGAAACCAGATGTGGTAATGTAGTACTGGTAATGTAGGTAATACTGGTAATATAGGTAATACTGGTAATGTAGGTATTGTAGGTAATACTGGTAATGTAGGTAATGCTGGTAATGTAGGTAATGTAGGTAATACTGGTAATGTAGGTAATACTGGTAATGTAGGTAATGTAGGTAATACTGGTAATGTAGGTAATGCTGGTAATGTAGGTAATGCTGGTAATGTAGGTAATACTGGTATTGTAGGTAATGCTGGTAATGTAGGTAATGTAGGTAATATTGGTAATGTTGGTAATGTAGGTAATACTGGTAATGTAGGTAATGTAGGTAATACTGGTAATGTAGGATGTTTGTGGCAAATAGCATTCCTCTCATGCCCCACACACAGAGATTATTAGTCTGTGCACCTAGCGATGAGGTTGTAGCTATACTGAACTGTTTTGTGCTTGTTTTCTTACTTTCCCTGCTTGTTTTCTTAGCTGCTTTCTGCTATCCCTATACATCTCCATACATTTTAATGTTTTTTTTACACTTGTATGCTATACATTTAACACCCTGGGTCTACATGTATTCCTTGGGGATGATCCATCGGCTGTATGTCACACCAGGCCCATAGCCAAGAGGTGTGTTTGCTGGATAGATAGATTAATTTGAAATGCCATAGTGCTGGTTTTCATGAGGGTCCTGCATGCATATAACCACACATACAAACTAGATTCTGCCACCTAGCTACAATATAAATGTGGGAGTGGTTCTCAATTTCTTTCAATCCTAGAGCCAGGCACAGACTAATCTTACATATCTTCCACGTAACACATGTATAGTGAGAAAAGTATGTAGTGTGTTGTATACTGAACTGTTTTATACGGTGGCCGAGAAGGGCTAACTTAGCCGCGGCCGCAGCCGCCAGAGGCAGCGTGTGGCCGCGTCTTGGCCGCGTGTTGGCCGCGTACCCCGTGTGGCCGCCTGTGGTCGCGCCTTGGCTGCGTGTGGACACGCGGCCCCTGGCGGCCAAGACGCGGCCACACGCGGCCCCTGGCGGCCTAGACGCGGCCACACGCGGCCTCTGGCGGCCGCGGCTAACCCTTCTCGGCCACCGTAGTTTTATGCCATCATCCCTGCTTGTTTTCTTACTTTTTGCTATTCTGCGCATGCTATCCCTACATCGCCATACATTTTTAATGTTCTCGGCGCCGAAGCGCCGAGACACAGTGTTGGGTACATAGCTGGACCGCATGCGCAACGGATTTACTAACTAGTAATGTGCATGTGGCCGCACCCTACTTAGCCTCGTACCCAGGCCTTCAATCGCGGGGGAAATTCCCCCCGCGATTGAAGGCGCGGGTACGAGGCTACACCCTACTGTGCAAGATTTCAGCAGCAAGAAGTCGCGGTATACGCAAGAATGATCGTCTGAGGAGCGCCAAGAACGTAGACTATACAAGCTGACTGAGAAAAGTCAACGGCAAAGAACTTAAGGCCTGAACAAGAGAGTCCGGAACAGAGAGAGCAACGACTACAACGACTACAAGCTGACCGAGAGAGGAGAGTGAGACGGCTAAGAAGGCAACGAGAAACCACTGACCAACGTAGGCAACGTGTACCTAGCTAGATGCTCGTAGACTACATCAATATTCCTCCATTGACAAATTTAGTCTAAGTCTTCTCTTCAAGCCACTTTGTCTGTGTGCTCGCATATAGCCTCGTTCCCAGGCTCCTCCCCAGCTTTTTGTCGCATACTGTAGGCTCCTCCCCCAGCTTTTTGTCGCATACTGTACAGTATGCGACAAAAAGCTGGGGAGGAGCCTGGGAACGAGGCTACTCGCGTATACTTTTTCAGTCCAAGTCAAAGGTGTGACCAGTGCGCCTTTCATTGAAGCATGGATAATATAGACTACGTTTACGTAGTCCATGATTGAAGTTTGTCCATCGTGTCTATTGGTGCAGTTAACAAATTGTGACGTATTTGCCTGTTGACACACTGTAAAGTCTCATCAGTACGGCAGCATGCACCAAGAGGCCACTGTATAGTGGCCGAAACGTCTGTTTCAAACTTCTTGAAATATCTATTCGGTTGGTGCGCGAGCTAATACACTGGGCATGGATGCACCCAACCACACAGGACTTTACAGAGCTAACTACCACCATCTGTAATATGTCCAACACTTGTATCAGTCTTGTGAGCAAACCGCCGAGACAATTTTTCAAAAAAGGCGTCTTGTTACACTTGTTTTTGTAGTTAGCATACTTGATTGCATTCCGCCTACAGTACACATTTTGAGTTCAAAGTTCAAAGTTGCTCTATGCATGCGCACATACAACAGCTCCCTGGTCTCGTGCCTGTCATGGTAAAAAGGACCCCCCCCTCCCCAACCCAAATTGGTTTCCCACCGGAACCAATTTGTTGATAAATATGGACCCCCGGAACTTATTTTACTGCAAAATTTGGACCCCCCCCCCCCCCCCCCCCCCCCCCCCCCCCCCCCCTCCCTGTAAAATTTGACCACCCCTCGGAACTAATTTCACTGCCACCCCCTCCGCCAGCGAAAAGGCCGAAGTCAAAATGACGAATAGTGCGGGAGACGAGATAGTTGAATACGCCATTCACTATGCCCAAGATGGCTCCTACCCACCAAAGCTCACAAAGGAGCCTACTACTATCAAGAATAGAGCTGTCAGGAATTGTGCAGAACTGTTGTATTGACTGCTATCATGGTTTTGTCACTGCAATGTATGTTCAAGTACTAGTCACATCTATAGGGGGTCCACATAGTTGTTGCCTGAGGGGGTCCAAATGTTGCAGTGAAATAAGTTCCGGGGGTCCTTATTTATTAGTTCCAGGGGTGTGGTCCATATAGTTGTTGGTCTCCGTTACAATTCTGTCTGCCATTGCGACGATTGTCTGCCACTGCGGCAACAGCATATTTTATAGCACCTTCCCGACCTCTGACATGCACGGATTTAACCTTTAAGCATTGGTGGGATGGCTGTGCCAGGGGGAACAAATTTTTAAGGGTAGCCAAACCTCGAGGGTGGCTGTGAGTTTTGGGCTGTAGCTTGCAACTGAGGAGAGCAGGTGGTAAATCCATACGTGGTTTTTGGCCTGTTTTGTGTGTGTATTGATGATGGGGTCAGAGTGTGGGTGGTGCTTGGAGGGGGTCCAAATTTTCAGTTTAGTAGAGGGCCTTAAAATGATTGAGTTTTAGGGCATTTTCAGAGGGAGCAGTTTGATGCAAACTATTGCTGAAACTTGTGTACGCTTTGATGCTGCCTCCATCAACTTGGTTTCGGAGATCACTAGCTGTTACCCATGTTTCCTACCTTAACTGCCTACCAACCGTGGGTATTGTGTACTTGGATGCTTGGTGGCTGCATATGGTGAGAAGCTCGTATATATGTGTTTAGATCTCATGCAGATACTATTCTTCCCCATACAGTGTCAGTAAGTGGATGTTTAGGGGAAAGGTATTGAAGGCTGGCACCACATTCACGGACGCATGTCAAAAATGGTGAAGGATTATTCTGTGGATGTACAGTGTTGAATAATGTAACTAACCGAATGGTATTTCTTCAAGGGGTGGTCACTCCAATAAGCGGTGAACTTAGAGCTGTGACCAGGATCCCGTATCTGTAGGTGAGGCATGGGTTTGTTCACTGTATTACCGGAAGTCCGTATACTACCAAAAATTGATGCAGTCACGGTGGATTTTTCAAAGATCACAGGGTCACTGGCAGTGTGGTCATGCAGTTACAGGCAGTTATTGGACAGCCATTGGTTGTGACCTAGTCACAGCTCTAAGCTATCGATATGGTATGTGCCCATAATTCGGTGGGCAGGACTAAGCTAGTGACGCCAACCTTCCTACTCTGTGACCATTGTACAAGCTATTTGTAATTAGTTAGTATTGGAGTGACAGTAGCTGGAGACACTTAGTTGTATTTGTATTCCTTCTGCACCACTTCATGTTCTGGTGGCTTTACTGTGCATACAATATGTCATTCTACAGATTGAATTAGCACACCTCTGTCTATAGAATCACCTCCTTAAGACCAACCTCAGTAGGCTGCAATACTACTATTGATGAGTTGTGATATATACATGTAGCATGTAGGCTTGTGCCAGAATAATTTTTAGCATACCTGAGCATAGGGCATAGGGAATAATATGGTCATAATCCCACATGGAAGTAAATACTAATTGATGCACATCAATCCAATGGCGACTAGTAGTCATTGTCATAGCCGGAGTCCCATGCTGTCCAGTTGTGTGTGTCCAAACAACTGATCCATCTCCCTCTCGTTCCAGGATGCCCTCGAGCATGCACCAGATAGCAAAGCTTGTGTCCAGTGAGCCGAGGAATGTGGTCACAGCGCTCAGGATCATTGAGAGGTATGCAGCTGGCTAGGCTGGTGATTGTGGCTTGATTTAGTTCCTGTCCCTTGCACACACACCACACACACCCCAGGGTTTTATATGGGGGGGCTGGGATTTTGAAAAGTATGATGACATTGTATTGTTCGTTTCTTTGTAGCAGTGATTTTCCTGTAAGGTACACTATAATTCATATTGTAGTCAGACGGGTGTTAGAAACCAGTGTTCCCACTAGCTAACCTCGTTCCCAGGCCATCTGCCGCTTCGTTTTTAGTCGCATACGTGACCTTTGAACCCTTGTCAGATAAGCTGGCAGAAGGGAACCTTTGTCAGATAAGCTGGCAGAAGGCCTGGTACCACTCCTACGTCATTTACAAGCAAAGTGGACACGGTTATGAAGCAACTCGACTACACATATGCTTTCGAGTTTATATTGATACCACGAAGACAGCAACTTGATGGCAACTCAGCGCTAACGGCAATACAGCATGCATTAACGTTTGACTACTCAGGCGTACCAAGCGCTTGGTAAGCTACTGTAGAGGTAAGCTGTTGTAGTTAGCTAGGCTACTACAACCGTACAACAAGGAGTTCCATACCTGACGCCTCCAGCGGTCCACCACGCTAGCGTAAAAGACAACAACAACTCGCTAGGAAACCTGCCGTTAGCCCGTGAACTTCTGGCACGTAGCCGTTTTACATGAAACCGTGTCCACCTACATCATAACCGTGTCCACTTTGCTTGTAAATGACGTAGGAGTGGTACCAGGCCTTCTACCAGCTTATCTGATAGGGGTTCAAAGGTCACGTATGCGACTATAAACAAAGCAGCAGACGGCCTGGGAACGAGGCTACTCACTAGCAAGAGCGCATGAGCCGCTGAAGGCGGCGAAGGAGCGTCGAACTAGTATTGACATGATGTAGTCCCTCACACCTTATGGTCATACCTTATATGGAAGACCATTGTGGTGCCGCGTAAGTGAATATTCACGGGGTGGTACGCACAGCTGGAACGAGGCCATAAACTAAACGTTTCTAGTGCGTTGCACTGCGAGTCAGACCTGCCTCAGTTAGGCCTGACCAACGCGCCTCAATCCCAGCTTCGTCTTTTGGGTTGCAAGCCAGAGCACCAATGTAGTTGTACCACAATACCAGGAGCCGTGCAAAACGCTCCTTTCCAGACATATGCTTCTGAAGAAGGTTGCAGCAACCAAGTAACAGGTAGCTCAGTAAGACGCACAGCCTGTCACCCTCGCTCCAGTTATTCCTCACGGTTTGTCATTCAGGGTATTGCGTAAACTGGACCGCTTCCTTCTCGTTCACTATGGAAGCTTCGAAGATGGACATATCCAAGTTACACAGTCTCTTTAACAAGTAGCGTGGTTCATTCATAGAAACGCGGCGAACCTTCTCACGTAGCGCCATTGTCCTAGCCAGCTAGCTCTAGTACCTATGGCTGCACAAGGCCAATTTGCCTTTCATACTACTTAGCTCTGTTTCACACAAATCCTTACAACTGCATTACGTAATGGCGTCTTGACGTATAAGGTAAAATTTTGGAGGTGTGAAGGACTACTACATGTCCTAGGGCGGGCATGCCGAGTTTGACGCTCCTTCGCCGCCCTCGGTGGCTCATGCGCTCCTGTCACTAGGCTTCAACTGAAGAGCACTGTGATTCTAATGTGCCCTTTGTGGCTGGTCTAAAACTACAATGTACCCTTTGCCAGCCTCTGAATGTTGAATACTTTTAGCAACCACTTGAAATACATGGCTTCACAAGGTTACTGACAAGTATGAATCTCATTATGTGCCTCAAATTTCTGGCTAGAACACTGTTAGTAACATAACAGAATGCATAATCAGAGCATCTATTTTAAAAATTTCCAGGGAGCATGCCCCCAGACCCCCCCCCCCCCCCCAGGTACAGCCATGCTGCACACAGCCGTCGCGCAAAAACTTCCCCACAGCTAAAAGCCCTGCACCCTCTCACACACCACTCACACATACACTCTCTCCTCGATTCTGCGCTTCTCCCTCCATCCCCCTCCCTCCCTCCCTCCCTCCCTCCCTCCATCCATCCCTCCCTCCCTCATTCCCTCCCTCCCTCTCCCTCCCTCTCTCCCTCCTCCCTCCCCTCCCTCCTTCTCCCTCCCTCATCCTCCCTCTCCCTCAGATTGCCACAACTTGTTGAATTTGCAGTGCAGTTTAAGGTAAGTCTAGCAAGACGCATATGCACACAAACAACAAGCAGTTCTGAATGCATCGACTAAACACGAATACTCTGGATGTAGTATTTGAGGACAAGTTCAGACAGATAGCAGTGAATTTGATGTCATTGGACTGTGGTGTTATGGACACTCTTGGTGTGTGTGAGACAGCTGGCTTGCATGTGTTCAGCTGCTGTGTGCATCTTCCCAGCTGATTTTGTCCCCTCACAAATTATGTCTTCCCTGCCACTGCTGTGGCATCTTCCCCCCCCCCCCCCCCCCCCCCACACACACACACACACACATGCACATGCACACACACGCACCAACACATGTGCCCTCATGCACACACGTGCACACACACCACACAGATGCACCAGCTGTGATCACTTGCTAGAGACAGTTCATGGACCTTCATCCAGTCTTGTGGGACTAATGACAAAGGGTACGTGGTATGATTGGCTCTATCACTGCAATGTATGTTCAAGTAGTAGTGACATCTATAAGGGGTCCACATAGTTGTTGCCTGAGGGGGTCCAAATGTCCGGGGGTCCTTATTTATCAGCAAAATTAGTTCCAGGGGTGTGGTCCATATAGTTGTTGGTCTCCGTTCCAATTCCGTCTGCCATTGCGGCGATTGTCTGCCACTGCGGCAACAGCATATTTTATAGCACCTTCCCGACCTCTGACATGCACTGATTTAACCTTTAAGCATTGGTGGGATGGCTGTACCAAGGGGAGCAAATTTTTAAGGGTAGCCAAACCTCGAGGGTGGCTGTGAGTTTTGGGCTGTAGCTTGCAACTGAGGAGAGCAGGTGGTAAATCCGTACGTGGTTTTTGGCCTGTTTTGTGTGGGTATTGATGATGGGGTCAGAGTGTGGGTGGGGCTTGCTTGCTGATTTTGTCCCCTCACAAACTATGTCTTCCCTGCTACTGCTGTGGCATCTCCCCCCCCCCACACACACACACACACACACATGCACACACACGCACCTACACACACGCCCTCATGCACACACGTGCACACACACCACACAGATGCACCAGCTGTGATCACTTGCTAGAGACAGTTTCATGGACCTTCATCCAGTCTTGTGGGACTAATGACAAAGGGTACGTGGTATGATTGGCTCTATCATGGATTCATGGGAAGCCTTACTAGCCAACAAGGAATTATAATTGTGGAGAAGAGCCCGCCCAAATCATATCTGGTGCGATATACATATTGCAATATGTATATTGCACTGGATGTCCTGTACAATAGGTATAGCTACACACCTGTTTGTCTTGTTTTATCGATAAGACATGCCCAACCCCCTCAGTGGCATGGTCTAATTACTACATACACAAATGCCATGTGTGTCCTGCTGTTCTGTCTTATTCCCCTGTGGGAATAGTGCAGCACACAGTGATGATTAGCATCGTACCTAGGCCTTCTCACCTCTAGCTCGATAGACTACACCTGGGTGTAATGAAGGTGGTATTTCTAGGTTTCAAATTGTTGAAGTTAGAAATGAAGGTATACCCAGAGGTTACCTGCCAGGTCACTAAGCGAAAAATCATTGTAGATTTTCCTTGTGTGCATGCTCTTGAGTTCTTGCAGTGGTGTTCTCTGCTAAAGGTTTGGCAGCCCACTGGACCTGATTGTCAAGGTGGAGGGAACACTGACAACAATGACTCGCAAGTGTGAGTCCAACGTATGCACTGCACTCGGTCCCAGACATTATCCTGCTGAGCACAGCTACTCTTTGAAACGCACAAGATTTATTTATCTTAGCCAATTGCAGTAATCAAGGCAGTAGTGTACTTGTCCATGTAGTGGGCACAACTTATAGATTCTCCCTTCCTCCCTCTCTCCCTTCCTCCTTCTCTCCCCCTCCCTCTTTCTCTCCCTCCGTCCTCACCCTCCCTCCCTCCCCCTCCCACCCTCATCCTCTCTCCCCTCCCTTCCTCCCTCCTTCCCTCCCTCCCTCGTCCTCCCTCCCTCATCCTCCCTCCCTCATCCTCCCTCCCTCCCCCTCCCACCCTCATCCTCTCTCCCCCACTCCCTTCCTCCCTCCTTCCCTCCCTCCTTCCCTCCCTCCCTCCCTCCCTCCCTCCTTCCCTTCTTACCTCCCTCCCTCGTCCTCCCTCCCTCATCCTCCCTCGCTCCCCCTCCCACCCTCATCCTCTCTCCCCCACTCCCTCCCTTCCTCCCTCCCTCCCTCCCTCCTTCCCTCCCTCCCTCGTCCTCCCTCCCTCATCCTCCCTCCCTCATCCTCCCTCCCTCACGGATTTTCAATAACTGCAAGGCATCCTGTTGAATTTGCAGAGCAGTTGAATGTAAGTCTAGCACGACACACATGCACACACATTATACATACATGCACATACAGTACATGCACACACACCTATACTCACGACACACCCATGCGCCTGCACCCACGACACACCCACGCACCAGCACCTCCACACACGCACCTGTACGCACGCACCTGCACCCACGACACACCCATGCACCTGCTCCTGCACACACACCCCTGCACCCACGACATACCCACGCACCTACACTCACGACACATCCACGCACCTGCACGCATGCACCTGCACGCACACACCTACACTTCGACAAACACATGCACCTACACTCATCAGGTGAAGTTTCTGACTGATGACCCCCAGGACGATGATGTGGAGCTGCCAGAACCTCTACCTGACAATAGATACTTGGTGTGAGACCAGAAGACCTACATGTGACGACTTGAAGTTAGTTGAAAGTTCATACAAATTCAGCAAGGAAAATAATATATCGTCCTCTAAATGATGAGGGACATTTCAAATTTTCAATGTGCCTGTGCCAAATCATTAGCCTCGTTCCCAGGCCATTGCCCAGCTTCACTTTCAGTAGAGCCTGGGAACGAGGCTTTACAAGCCTCAGTGTTTGTCATGTGTGGTGTGTGATCTCCAGCTTCAGTTGTAGGCTATAATTATGATCAATACACCACTCAATGCAACACAGCTTGTCTGTTGACTGTTGGCAACACAGCACAGCTGTCATTTGCAGTAGTTGGAGTAACCATGGAAACTCCTGTTGCTGAGGCTGTTCTGAAATAATTCTGTTAGTTTTTGTTGCTTGGCATTATATAGAATTGCCGATCTCCTCAGTGCGTGAGCCCAACTATAACACGTAGGGACTAATCTTTGAGATTCCGCTTGCGAGACTATTAATTGTGTCAATTCCCGTCCACTTCCGGTAATATACACGTTCGGTGCAATCAGTGGACGTTTTCTCAAGTATGTAAGAGCTAGGAGGTTATGTGTATGTAAATGAGATCACACTAGCTATATAATAATAAGGAATTTACATACAATATCTTTTGTCCACAGGATGGTGACATATTTATTTATTTGGAAGGTGGAGAAATGGAGAAACATGTTCCTGCCATATTGGGTGTCTCTCCCAAGCCTGCAGACTGGGCTGGCGTGAGACACAAGAACCCGAAATACAATGATTATGTTTAACACAAACTGCATACTATTTAAGTAGTATTATAAACTTGAGTTATTAGAGTATCCTCAGTTTTCCATAGCCTCGTTCCCAGGCCATTCCCTCTGCCAGTATTAAATTTTGATGCATGCATTATGCAAATACGGCTGGGGAAGGCCAGGAGATCTAGTCACGTGTGATGATGTCAAGTAGACAGCGGTAGACACACAGGGGGTGGTACCCAACAAAGAATCTCGATTCCGTACTATTCATCTAATAAATGTCAAATGTCAAAGGATGTCAAAGTGTACACAAGGCAGACGACCAGTTCTGTTTGTTGTTCACAAAGTCGGGCCCGGGATCGACGGATTGACTTGAAACGGGTACTATAACCCCCGTGTGTCTACCATCTGTCTACCTGACGTTATCGCACATGACCAGATCTCCTATATAGGTCTTACCCTGCCATATTTGCATTCTGCAAGTGATCAAATACCAGCAGTGGGAATGGCCTGGGAGCGAGGCTAGCGTTTACGAACGTTGGTAAGCACATGCATGGTTACTTTTTGTATGGTATTCAGCAAATGTATTTGCACACTTTTATCAGATAATTTCAGATGTTTCTCAGATTGTATTCAGACCAATATCAGCAACCATTCATCAATACGTTAAGATTTTAACCGTGTATTTGTGTGTGTGTCTGTAACGGAAGTGGGATGTTCGTGGGGCGGGACTAGACTATAGTGACGCGCGACCTTCGTACTTCAAGGTTACGGGATCCCTACGCGCGGTTACGCGCACCGTATACTTAATTAAGCGCTATTTCATAGTTTTTTGTCACCAAAAACAAAGCCGTGTGATCCGACCTGGACTTGGAAGACCGTGTTGAAATAGGTACAAACAGTATAGAAAGGGCCAGACATAGCGTTTTTGTGGATACTGATGACCGTTCCGAAGTTGTACGACGCTGTATTCCAAAGAGGGGAGTCAAGATGGCGGTTATTCGCACTCAAGAGTCGTTCTTTCGAGGACTGCTCAACCTAGCCACAAAACGCTTATGTCCAGCCCTAGAGCTTCCTATGGTGTGTCTCCCAACAGTAGAATCGAGTTGCTGGCGGTCTTCGCACTGGAGATTTTTGGTGAATAGTTTGCTGGAATCGATTTAACCAGCGTACGACGGCTACAGTGTGAGCTGCTGTAATGATGTTTGGTCTGCATGTTGACTACCCTCCCTGCTTTGTGTCGAGTAAGTTTGATTTCGCTAGCTTACTTTCTGTGCGAGAAAAACGGGGTTGAAGAAATTGTCAGGCCACGCCCACCGCGTGACGATCCCGTAACCTTAATTTATTTACTGAACCTTGAACTCTGCGAAGAATGTTCGAGAACATTGGGCCCGGCATCAGCAAGCGCAATCGGGGAGCAGCAGTTGAAGCGGACGCAATCGGGGAGTAGCAGCCGAAGTGGACGCGATCGGGAGCAGCAGCTGGAAGCGGAGGCAAACGGGGCCCCGGGGAGCAGCAGTTGAAGCAGATGCCGCAATCGGGCCCGGGAGCAGCAGCTGGCGGCGAGCAGCAGCCGAAGCGGACGCAATCGGGGAGCAGCTCTGCACAGAGAGCTGTCCGGCGCCGGATTACGCACGGTAGGCGAACGAGGGAAAAGTAGCTGAGCGAGCGAAGCGAGCTCAGCTACTTGTATATTATTATATTCATATATAGCAGACATTCAGACAGTAACCTAAATCATACTTTGACCTACAGAATTCTTCGGTTTCTTCCCCCCAAGCGACAACACATTTTCATATATACATTCAGTGCACACCACCATTCGCTCCTCAGCGGTCAGACTTGGTGGGGCTCACATGGAGAGCCCGCTCTACCAATACAATTAACGACATTTTTGACCATCCACAAGCCCAACAATCCGATTGATTTCGTTTACCAACCAATGATGGCAAAAATAATAATGCTCTCATGAGCTCCCATAAGATTTTGGGGAATAATACCTGGCGTTTAAGTTAGCTTACGTATACAAGCAGCTTACTGCATGCTGCAGTAGTCAAATTTCCACACAGGAGCGCTATCATGTTAAATATGATATGATCAGGTTTCCTGCGTGAACCGGAATCGTGCATGCCATGTCTATATATGTGTACAAAGATTTACTTGGAAACTGGATCCGGTTGAACGTACGTGTTGCATGGAAACTGTGCGTGTATCTGTACAGATTTCTCTGGTTAGCAACATACATGGATTTTTTTGAAAGAAGGATAAAAAGAATTGGTCCCAGTCGACACTATGTAGATAGAATACCACGAGTGTAATGGAATCCCGTATACGTAAGGGTGTGCTTCCCAGGAGGAAAAATGCTCCCTGTCTCCAGAAGAACGTGTCATACAATGCAGAAGCTATACAGACGAGCCAATTAAGGTGTCTTAACTTTGCCCATTTGTAAGGGCTCCAAACTTGACTGGCATATTGGGTCCACCTATTGAGATAATTGTACCTCTGAAATAGCAAATAGCTAGACTCACAGTGCATGGTGGAGAAACAGTGTGGTAGATAAGGCCAAGGAGTTTTCTGGCTTTAGTACATTATATTATGTTGCTTATATGCTGGGACCAGGATAGGTCACCTGATAGCGGTAGACTGTTGACTTTCTCCAGAGACTGGCCACAAAGGTTAGGGATTGCATCGGGATGAATGCAAAAGTTAGTCTTCCTTAATTGTGATGTGCATAAATTTGCATTTCTCAACATTAAATTGGAAGTGGTTTCTGCCAACCCAGTCAGAGAGATACCGTCAGTGTCTTGTTGCAACTGTGCAAAATCAATTATTATTGTACTCGGTTTGTAGAGTAGCATGTGCATAGAGTACTAACTTAGTGTCAGATAAGGGCAGTGTTTTGATGCCATTATAATTGTAACAAAAACAAGAGTGGGCCGATGACCCTGACAAGACAGGTAGCTAGCGGCTCTGATGTCACACCATTCACAGAAACCTGTTGCCTCCAGCTAGGGAGAGAGGTAGCCGAGTCAGTATCATGGCCAGCGGAGAAGTATATACAGGGTTGAGATAATTGTTGTTCTTGAGCTTGTCTATCAGTGCACAGTGAGGCACAGAGCTCGAGTCCAAGGCCTTCTAACAATACTGCTCCTACATCTTCGACCACTCCCTAGCAGTTGCAACCAGTTGTGAATACTTTCCAGTAGAGCAGTTTTTGCCAATTTTCCCCGCTAGAAGCCAAACTGGGACTCAATGAATGGTTTCGGGTGATCTGTCAGAATACTGCAAAATAATGTGTTTCATAATCAGTATGGGCATGCAGCAATGATAATTATAGGACAATAGTTTTTATATAGGGTTGCCCTTGTCAGAGGATTTGGGGACCCTGCACTACATGCAATGGAGAAGAGGTTCCGGAAAATTGGATTCCAGTTGTGATAGATGTTATGAGCTTAGTAACTGGGGCAGCAATACTTAGCGCTGTTCCCTTCAACATCTTGCCAGAAATCTTATCTGGGCCGCTTGATTTAGCTAGAGGTGACTATTGGTTGCAGCAGATGTAGAATCTCTTCCTCAGGACACAATAGTTCCTCACTGTAGTGTTAGGACTAACCTCTGATGGTGTAGTTTCAGATAACACATCTGGGTCATTCAGTGGTGGCAATGACCCACTGAAGCAACAAGACAAGTAGCTATCTATTCAGCGTAGATGACTTGTCCTTGTCTGTTATCGCTTCATTGCCATCCAGTGAAAGGGTAGGTATTGCAGACTTAAACATCAGCTCTCATGTGCTTCATTGTTTTCCAGAACTGCCTTTTATTGACGTTCCTATTTAATGATTGATAGCTAGTTTGGAAGTATGCAACATAGCTCGACCTCGTTTCTCATTGTCCTCTACGTTTCCAGAGCTGTGGGGACCCACTTGGCTCAAGCACGTCCAGAAGTTTTCCTTACGTATATATGAGCACTAGCTAAAAGTTGGGATAGTAGTATTGTGAGAGCAAAAATGGAAGATTTTGCATGAAAGCCAAGCTCAGTAAAATGAGCTTAAATATTTTAAGCATTGGATAGTGTTATAACTTCTGGGAATGGGCACTCCCATTGTTGATAACAAACTTAAGGTACATGATCAGAAAGTGGTGAGGTCACATGACCAGTCCTAATTGGAATCAGCTGGCTATGGAGAAAGTTAGTTAGCTACCATATCTTGAAGCTGCTGCAGTGAAGTGATATTGCAAGTGACACAGGAGTGTAAAAGTAGTATAGTTTGGAAAGCCTTAGCTCCTCGAGCTCTGACAGCAATTCGAGGTAGATTGCAAGCAGAAACAGAAGCAAACCCACAGACCTCATCTGGTTAACGTTGCCAGAGATCTGAGCGGGCCTACCTCAAGTGATTGTGATGATCACCTAAGTCAAAATTAACATGTTCTAACTTTATACCTGAGGACAAACATCTATAGCATTTCACTGGTGCAATTGCGCACTTGAAATCAGCTCCAAATCTGAGGTGTCATTTGGTACTTGAAGGTTTAAGTGGGTTGATTGGTCATTAAAGATTTCGAGGTGTGCTTATCTTTGCATATTTGCGATAATCTCGGTTACCTGTATTTGTGTACCATATGTTTAGAGTAATAGTTCATCTTCCAGACATTAGTTTGTACCCCAAACTTCTAACATAACACTCACGATTGCTTTCATGCAAAACTTTTATAGAAAAACAACAACATTATTGATCCTACTGGCCCATGCAAACAGCAGTGTTAGCTACTCAAGGAACATTCCACGAGTTGTGTTACTGATTCTGCAAGCAATCAAAAGATTGACAAAGCATGCCAGTAAGAATACTGAACTCTAATTGGTGACTTCAGCAACTCATTTTTCTGCTGTTCCTGCATCTCGTTACATTTCTTCTCTTGTACTATCATGTACAAAGCAATTTTGTTACCCTATATAGCTACAAGGGTCCACTTGGACAATAAAGGGACGCTCTGTCTAATGCAGGATACCGACAGTTTTATCATAGCATCATACTTCATTGCATACAGTAGACAGTAGGTAGCTACATAGTTAGCTACATAGTTCCAGGAAACACAATGCAATTCATCTGATTGAGCCGTAAGTGTACATGCACTGGTTGTATTTGTTCTTGTATTGCAAGTGTTTCAGAGCTGACATGTTCTTGCTCAAACTCTGACAGCAGAAAACATCAATGAGGCAGTGAATCGGCATTTGAAAGATCATCTCCTGCTTGGATGCGTGTGTGTACCTTCTCAGTCAGCAAAGTGCCAATTTTGCCTGCAATATGATTATTGCACAGACCGCATTCCTTTCAGTTGTCCGCAGATGATGCTCAACAGCAGGACAAGCTGTGGCAGACCACAGGTAGCTAATCACAAGTATGAGCTCGAGTGCCAGAGTTCCATTTGCTGATGGCAGGATACACAGGACTATTGAAGTGTCAGAAATCCCAGTAGAGCAAGCAATAAACTGTCAAACACATTCATGTAGGTTTTCGGGTTATATAGTATGGATATATACGATCAGGAACATCAGTAGCTACACACAGCAACCAGCCTGTTTGGTGTTGATGAACAATAATTATGGTAATTGACAATGATGATTGCCTGAATGCAAAAGGTCAAATAGCTAGGTCCCTCGGTCCCTCCTCATGTGAAGTACTTTTGCGTAGACATTGTTCCTCCTAGCTGTGTAAACTTGCAACATGATGGATGTTGCAATGTTTGAGTGCATTGTGTTTTTCTCTGGGTCCATGCAGTGCAGGTTTTCCTGGTTTCTTGTCACTTAGGAATCCTTTTGTCCATGATTATTTGTCTTGGTTGCTGCCGTCAAGGTTACTGACACATGAATGTCCCAGCAAGAACTTCTTACTCAGATCGCCTGATGTACTTAGAAAGCAATATATTGAGTCATATTATAAGATTTTCATGTAAGTAGGACCCCATCCTTGATAAGATCATGTGAAAGATCTTGGGTTTGTCTTGTAAGACACAAATACGTTGAGAGATCTTGTCAAGATCATCTCAAGATCTTGGTCTGATCATGCTTGCATGGCCTGTGGTAAGAACTCATAGTAAGCTTGCTGACTAAGATTTTGGTAAGATCAAAATTAAGATCTTAGTAAGATCATCTCAAGATCTTGGCCTGAGGTAATAATACATTCCAAGGTCTGATTTAGATTTTGGTAAAACCAAGCATGTTGAGAGATTGTGATAGGATCATCTCAGGATCTTAGTCTGATCTCTTTGGCCTGAGGTAAGAACGCATTCTAAGGCCTCATTTAGATTTAGCTATAGGTAAGAATCACTCACCTCTCAAATGTTCTCAAGATCTTAGTCTGATCATTGAAGTTATCTTTCAGTAACATCATCTATCTTGGTATGATCTTGAGATTGTCTTGGCCTTATGACACATTCTAATTAGATATATATACAGGTACCCGATTTAGATTTCGGTAAATGCCATTCATCATCGATATAGAGTGCACTGTAACAACTTCAAAGACGTCCAGGCAGAGCTGCTCACTTTGGTTCTCCAGTCTGCAGTCCTGAGGGGGTAGCACTGAACTATTAACTATGGGAGAAGTTTTGAAAGGAATTTGGACTTGCCATATATAGGCTGTAATTTTGCCTTAAAGAGAAGGTATACAGGAGGAGGAAGAAAGAGGGGAATAAGAGGGAGAAAGAGGGGAATAAGAGGGAGGGAAGGAGGAAGAGAAGGGAAGGAGGAAGAGAAGGGAACGAGGGGAGGGAGGTCAATAAGTTCATACAGTCATGCGTACGGGTTTGCCAATATCCATGAGCAACTATGGATCAACTTTCCGCAATTGATAGACCTCCATTTATAGCAGAAACTGGAGGCAGGGATAGCATATTTTAATACTACTTTTTAATTATGGAATAGATGTTCTCACATGTTGTATACATGTACGTCTTTGCATTGACCTCCTCTCATTTGCCCACCACACAAGTGGATCTTGTTTTGGTCGAAGAGAATACCACATAGCTACTCTGATATTTTCAGTGTGGTTTCAAGTTTCAGTTTAAAACACTTAACCAGAAACATGATGTCCGCGAGCTCGTACCAGAACATGAGTGGAAAAAGGTTCAATTCTACTAGCCTGGACTTGTAGTTTAGCTCGTAGTTGTTCAAGACAAAAATTTGGTTGCTCGACGTTGTACTCTTTTCAGTAGCTCAACATGTTTGATTAAACTAGGTCTCCATACAGCCATACAGGAAAACAAAAGGTCAACTGTGACCTCACCAATGCAAGATAAAGATTCTTTCTGGCACAGAATTATATTAGGTGAAGTAAATGTTGTCAGATATGCAAATCAGCATGAGTGAATAAACACAGTCAGGGGCTGTGCAGTTCATTGTCACATACCACGCAAAGATGAGACCACAAAGGATGAGGAGCAGGGGGTGACATCTGCTGATGCTAACCATGTACAGAGTGAAAGTTCAGACGAAGATTGTATAGCTTTTCCCCCAACTGTGAGCCGCTGTTGGAACAGCTGAATGAATTGAGTGTATACAGTATAGAGTATCATACCTTACACATTCATTTCCTGTCATTGTTATATCTTTGTCTCATGACAATACCATTGTACTAGCTACCTATATATAGCTATAGGTAGTGCAATGGAGCGATGCCGTTTTGTTATTGCACACATTTCTGTTCAGTTCGCTCCATTGTACTACCTATAGCTATATATAGGTAGTACAATGGAGCGAGCTGAACAGAAGTGTGTGCATTAAGGTTACGGGTACCCGTTGACCGGAAGTAAAATCTAATTAGCGTGTATACAGGCAGCTGCACGTTAACGCTGAGGCCGTTGTGCGCGAAGTTAACTTATCCACGCATGCGACGAAGTTTGTCTCCAAAAAGGTAATTCAGGTGGAAGTAGGCATTTAAATCGATGCTAATAACATATATCTAGTGACAGAGCTAGTTTTGGGAGACAGAGTAGACTGTTTCTCGCTGCTAGAGAGGCAAGTCGTCGCCTCACCCGTTGTTGAGCGCCATTTTCCCAGTGTACTTTGATCCCTAGCCGGAGATGCTCGGCGAATTGCTTGTCCATTTATAGCTCTGTCACTAGACATTCATGTCTTCTAGCTGCGTCCTGAAGCTGAAGGTGCAGTTCTGCACACAACGAGAATGGTTTGTCGCATGCGTTCAGAATTTATACAAGTATGTGGGAGGGGCCAAAGTGTCAAGGTAGCCACGCCTCTGCAGGAAGTTCGTCTTTCAAGCAGTAGGCGGGTCTGAATAGGTTCGAGTCCAGCACCGACTTTGTTCCTAGGCGGCGTAAGAATTGGCATGGGTGCATGAATGTAGTTGCTGTTATTGCACAGTATACGTGGGTACCCGTAACCTTAAGGTTACGGGATCCCCGCGCGGTGGGCGTGGCCAGACAATTTGTTCAAGCCCATTTTTCTCGCACAGAAAGTATGCTAGTGAAATCAAACTTCTAGACACAAAGCAGGGATGGTAGACAACATGCAGACTAATCATCATTACAGTAGCTCACACTGTAGCCGTTGTACGCTGGTTAAATCGGTTCCAGCAAACTATTCGCCAAAAATCTCCAGTGCGAAGACCGCCAGCAAATCGATTCTACTGCTGGGAGACACGCCATAGGAAGCTCTAGGGCGGGACGTAAGCGTTTCGTGGCTAGGTTGAGCAGTCCTCGAAAGAACGACTCTTGAGTGCGAATAACCGCCATCTTGACTCCCCTCTTTGGAATACAGCGTCGTATAACTTCGGAACGGTCATCAGTATTTACAATAACGCTTCGTCCGGCCCTTTCTATACAGTTTGTGCCTATTTCAATACGGTCCTCCAAGTCCAGGTCGGATCACACGGCTTTATTTTTGGCGACAAAAAAACTATGAAATAGCGCTTAATTAAGTATACGGCGCGCGTATCCGCGTGCAGGGATCCCGTAACCTTAACAAAATGGCATTGTCATGAGATAAAGATATAACTAGTACCAATAGTCTTGCATCCTTTAAGTTAGGCCTTCGGGCACATTTGTATTAGCAACCTGCTATTTTGTGTCCATTGCTTACATGCAAAACTTTTATAGAAAAAAAACAAAACAAAACAAAAAAACAATGACAGGAAATGAATGTGTACAGGAAATAACCTAACAGGCAATAAGGTATGATGCTCTACTGTGGATATTAATTCATTCAGCTGTTCCGACAGCGGCTCACAGTTGGGGGAAAAGCTATATCTTCCTCACAGGAAAAAATACTCACACATAGCTAGATATCAGTGAGCTTACATTTCTGGTTAATGAACCAAACAATGGATAGCTAATTAGCTAACAGATGGATGCATTAACCACTCTATGGGTTAGTATTGACGTTGATAATAAAGTATTGCTCACACCTTAGCTATAGTGGTCTTGGTTAAGGCACTACACTGAGCAACCTGCTTCAGTGGTGCAAAATCCTCAGAGACTGAAGCAATTTAGCAGCAAAGTACACCAATCTGCATTTGCATGTGCTCTCAGGCTTTGTTTCCTCTCAACTCCAGGGTATGATGCACAGCTGGGTTTTTTTCCCTAGTTATGTGGGTATACATCATGCATAAATCTTTCATAAACAAAAAAGCACTCCTTTTGGAGGTGGCAGGCACAATTAGATTGACATTATTCATAGTGATAACGGCACTTTGCAAGTGACTGGCAAGTGACTGCAACCTCACACTGAGAGCATGGTTTATTCAGTGAATAGCTTGCACCTGCACCTGAAATGCCATTAGCACTTTTCCCTCTAATGGCATTTTCAGGTGCAGGTGCAGTAGTGGACAGTATAGCAATATTATAATTTTTTTATGCCACTGGGAGTACAGGGAGCAAGTGACTCTTCCAGTTACCACACCTAACCACACACTGCAGGCTATGATAGATCAGCTCAGCAATTAACTTACAATGCATCTTGACTGTTGGTCATATCTCTCCCTAGGTGATTGGAATATAACCAACCCTGTACACTGGTTCAGTGCATGCATGAATGTCTGGCCAAGGTTCTGAGAATACTGTACACGTAAATGTGTGAACTACACCTATGTGTGTGACTAAGGTTTGCTGTTTAGTGCTTAGGCTTAACGTTGTTTATGTGCTATAAGGATTAGAACGCTGCCATGTTAATGTCTTGTATTTCATTTATTGTAGCTGTTGATTGTGTTTTCCTTTTGTGGACTATAGGTTGCTAGGGAGGAGAGTATAAAAGCTGAGTTCTTTTTCTTGTAATTGTCCATCTTATATCGTCTCTGGTCATATGTGAAGTATTGGTAGTTTGCGACCATCAAGACGCTCGCTGTAAAACTGTGAATGCAGTTCAACGCCCCCCCCCCCCCCCCCCCCCCCCCCCCCCCCCCCCCCCCCCCCCCCCGAAGATGGGCGTATATAGAGGAATGGCGCGTGATCAGTACTGCTGCGAGTCAGAGCGCGGAGTCTATCACAAATTTAATACGAATTACATACTTCGTTAATTATTTCCGTAATGAAAACCATTGCATGCGGAAAGCAACGATCACACTAGCTGGCAAGACGTTCGCTGTAAAACTGAGTGCAGTTCAACGCCCCGACTGGAAGATGCCTCCCAACGGCGTAGAGGAATGGCGCGCTCGGATCGGTCAATGGGAGAACCGAAAACTGAGGTGGTACCAGGCTCACAGCGGGTCTCGTCGGCGCGTCCCGCTAAATCTGGGGCGATTGATCGCGGACTTGCCCAAGCTATGTTTCGTGCTTCTGCTCTTGTGGGCGCTGGACGCTGTCATTTGCGTGTGTGAAGCTGGAAAGGGCGCTCTCCGCTCCCTGGTCATCCGAGGCCGGTGCTGTGTGCGAAGTGTAAGGGCGCGGCCCACGGCCCTATTCTCCATCTTCCTGGCGCTGTCTCTATTGCTCATTGTAGCCGGGGACGTAGAGACGAACCCAGGACCAATCAGCGGTGAGAGAAAGCAGTAAAATTACTGCTTTTCATACTTTGAAGTGTGTCGAACATAGCTAGCTAGATGATATACTCTGTGTTGTCTATAGTCGACACTACACTCACTCGCCGACTTTCTTCTTCCCTCAGATGATTTTCTGGCACGAGTCGACGATTCTGAGCTAAGTAAGTTAATTGCTGAGCTAATCTAACATAGCCTGCAGTGTGTGGTTAGTGTGTGGTAACTGGAAGAGTCGCTTGCTCCACTGCAGTATGTTATGTATTCCCATTCCAGTGGCATAATATTGCTATACTGTCCACCAACAACTAGCTACATATTCATAGTGATAACGGCACTTTGCAAGCGACTGGCAAGTGACTGCAACCTCACACTGAGAGCCTGGTTTATTCTGTGAATAGCTTACACTTGCACCTGAAAATGCCATCAGCACTTCCTTATAATAACTATTATACACCACTTTTATGAAACAAATCATCAATAATTGTGCCTGCCACCTCCAAAAGGAGTGTTATAACAACACAGGAACTGTGACTGAATTAAGCATCAACTGATGAATCTTTGTTGCCATGTGATAGCTATCTCTTATCGCTCTAACCAATGAATAGGTAGGTCCACAAGTGGTCTCTCTCCGTCTTTGTTGTCATCATCAAACCTTTGATGCCTCGTTTGATGCTTATATAGTGGGAAATTTTGTGAGGCACAAATTTTAGCGTTTTTCGTGATCAGATGCCTACTACCACAAATTTGAACCCGCAAAACTTGGTTCTGAGAACATTTTGCCACCTGGAGTAGATAGCTATGTCTCTCTATTGCTACTGTGCAAGTACTGCCATCCCTCAAGGATCCCTTATCGACCACCGTACTGCCAGTCCCACAGTTGCTAACAAAGTGAGCCAGCAAGTAGCTGCATACCACGCACATAGCAGATCATCGCGCACACAGATGAGAGGACCATGATTAAGATCTCGGGCGAACAACACTGATTGTGAAATATGCTTCCATTCACAAGCACATCCGGCGATGGTAGCCTCTTACAAGTGCACGTCATCAGGAGCTTATGAGCGGCGAAGCCGCGAAGGAGCGTGCAACTACTACGTACGCCCGAGTGCCATCCAAATCCAAATTATTAGCTAGCAAACTTCCAAATATGGAAACCTGTTCTTCAATCTAGCATCATAATGACGACATAACAAACCCAAGTGTTCTGTGGACAAAGCGCTACTACTTCCTTCCTACAAAGCGCTACTACTTCCTTATTGTATAAGCTTCCTTCTTCCTTCTTTGGTGGAGGTTCACTTCCAACTTGGACCTCTTCTTGGACGTCGGCAGAGTCCAGCATCATTACTTGTAAATTTGCCATCTTTTTCTCATGTTGTCGCATGACCAAAAGTGGGTGACAGACCGCATGACGCGCATTGCACACTTCCGAAATGGAAATACGTAAGTAATTAGGATTTGGATGGAACTAGAGTTACAAGGTCCTGACGTTGTACATGTGCATGTAAAGTAGTAGTGGATGTGGTCATAGGTCGTGACGTTTGTTGCGAAATTAAAAATCACGAAAATTTCGTCAGAACGGGTTTTTGAAGATTTGCAAAAATTTGCACCAGTGAAGATTTCCTGCTATATACAGTATATACTGTGGTGACATTGTTGCACTGGTTGAGTCAATTGCAAGAGTTATGTAAACCAACTAGGAATGTACCATTGCACCTGGGTAAACACTTGGAGTCAATGTTATACATGTAGGCCAGCGGTACATCAGCGGGTTTCCATAGTGACACCACTCATTGTGGTATATAGAGTGGTCACCTTGACCACTCACTCCAAACCATATTGGGGCATGAAATGCTAGCAGATGATGCATGCCTATCTGGTAAGTACCCATAACCCATTCCAAAAATACATCCCCTTGTGGTGGATTTCTGTCAAGCTTCATAAACTTAGCAAAGACAGACACTTGTCTCATGTGTCCGCCTGTAGTGACATCATGAGACATGCCACCAGTAGGCGCTTTATCCATTAAAAGTGTTGACACATGCATGAATATTTGCCTAACCAATAATCATGTGAGTATTGCACCAACATACAACATATCACTACACTCAGCATGAATATTATGATAAATGTTGTACTGGGTTCGTGCATAGCTGCAGCCCAGATCCAAGCAGCAAGGCATTATTGTTGTGCAAACTCAGGAGGTGTAGAAAACACTTTCACAGTGTACTACATGAAGGACGTGGGAAATAGCAAATGTGGAGAAGAAACCAAAGCATAGCTTCTTGTCAGGAATGCCATGTGACATGAAGTTTATGATCCAAGCTGACTAAAGCTGATTTATTACTGTGTATGCTTGTGCGAGTAGTATGATTATAGGCCGTTGCATGGAGATGCTCTGTTTCTCATCTACTCATTCATGCAGTATCAGGTTTCTCATCAACATCCTGTTTCTCACCAACATCCTGTTTCTTATCCTAGTAACTACTAAATACTATGTTCACTCTGAAGCCTCACGTAGTACGTAGTGTCCGAGTGCGGACATGCACATGCAGCGCAGCACCTGCTTGGTACACTAGAAGAGGTGTGAAATTTTGTGTTCGAGGAAGGGAGAGCTGTCTCCAGAAATGGACTTGTGTTCAATGATTTCTGTGTCTCCGAATGCCAAGATCTATGGCATACTTACGATGCTGTCACCGATGAAGCCTGGGAAGAAGTTCAATGCAATACGTGTGCCTGTGCTTTCCACCGTGTGAACCCGCCATCTTTTACGATCGTCATCCACTACAGCCGGTTCTGCACGCCCCTGCACAACAATACATGGATGTGTTACTAACTTCATTGTATATAGGGTGTGTGACGGAAGTTGTGCACATTATAATGTATAGAGATACAAATGCTAGCTCAGTATCAGACTGCTGTCATCAAAGATGAATTGCCTCACTACGCTCAGCAATAATCAGGCCATCTACTATATGTTTTGAGAGGTCCAATTGTGGAAATAGTGGCAGATGGACATCAGAAGACTTGAAAAAGCACATTGTATAAACTTTGGCCATATATTAAGCGGTTCTTGGTGCACAAAGCCATGATGGGGAATTAGGTCATTAGGTCCAACAGTTTTTGCAGTTTTCATTTATCATTTGTCCGCCCTCTCGCATTGATATGATAACGTTACCACTTCCAGAATTAGAAACAGGATATCTCCCGGCTACAGCCTTAACTATGAATATATGTTAATCGGATGCACGGTATTGTCGAAACTTGGGTGAGCATTAGATTTGTCAAAGCTATTGAACGAGTCTTCAGGAGTGAAGTTGAAACAGCCAGAGTTCAAGACTTCAACACAGACAGCAGGCACTCACAGTCTGCCAATTAGTCGAGTCATCAGGAGTGCAGTTGAAACAGCCAGAGTTCAATACCTCAACACAGACAGCAGGCACTCACAGTCTGCCATACAGTCCTTAAAGATTTCATTGGATTCATATGGGGGAGACCTGGGATATCCACCCCCAAAGCTATTTCAGCAAACACTATCAACATCCCCTACATCGAAGCACTGATCGACGACCACCTCGAAGATGGAACTGCTAGTAAAAGAGGTGCTCTACATACATCGAACCCCGAAGGAGCTACTACTGAACCGTGACAAGGGCTGGCAAATCCCCGAATCTCCAGATGACGTCATCAGAAGGAGGAGCTCATTACCAGGAACAGAGCGTGCAAGATGGAAGTGGAGAAACTAACAACCATGGAGATGGAGTCCTGAATGATTAACGACTAGGCTTGGAGACTCTCAGAATGTAGCTATTTAAGTAGCTGTACATTTGCTGTATTTCATTGTGTGCCCTGATGAAGGCTAGCACAGACTAGCTTAAACGTTGGCATATTATTGTTGCCACTGCTTGGATAAGTGTGAATCATGAATCAAGATATGTACTACCAACTAAGAACCACTCAATCATCAACAGCAATAAGTTTAAACGAAATTTTACTTCTTCAAAATGTCGAGGCTTCCATGTTGGAAAGCTGCTATGGTGTTTGTATCTCTCTGGTTCAGTTGCACAGTGCTACTAGCCCGCCAGTTTGTCCTTTATATGCTGAATTGCGACTAGATTAGCAACCACGAGGCTGTACTGTTCCACAGAACATACTAGAGTAATCAGGCTAATTAGTCTGGAATGTTTTGTGGCACCTGGCAACCATAATATGGCTGTCCTAGTTACTCTAGAATGGATGATGGCAAAGTTCAACCATAATAATGCTGGTTACTCTAGAATGTTCTATGGCAAAGTTCAGCCATGATAATGGCTGCCCTAGTTACTCTAGAATGTAAACTTCAACCATATGGCTGTCCTAGTTACTATGGCACCATTCAACCACAAGCATGTGGCTGCCCTAATTACTCTGGAATGTTCAGTGCATGTGCTAATTACTATACAGTAGTTATAAAGCACCTCTAAAATGCCTCAAATTCGATCCCAAACTTTGTCTACTTCACATGCCCTACATGTAGTGGGGGCTTGCTGTGGCATGTCCTCCTCGTCAATGCCAATTTGGAGTTTGCTCATTAACTGAGTTGAAAGGTTTGCATGATGGGGAGTAGTGTAGCCCTAGATGACAACGCTTTGTTCAAATTTCATTTTGTAGCTGTCCTATGGATTGGGACCCTAATGATCGATGGTTAGTCAGTCTGTGGACCTGCACACAATTATATAGCATCTTACCTTGACTGGAACTTGTCATGTATGGTATCAAGGGCATATGGAGCTGCCGAAGGTGGTATAGGGTAATCAGCTGTTAGCACGATACTGTATGCTAGGGAAAATTGTTGACGGTTTTAGTTTGGTGATTGAGAACTCAAACGAAGTTACTTTTGTTATGTGATGGCCAGAGTGGAGAAGCACCTCTGACCACTGATGGTGCTCTGAATAGTTCCCTTTGTTTGCAATTCAAGAAAGGCATTGATACAGGCTGCTGAAAATTTCTTGGAATATGGCCAACTGTGGCCCATCTAGCTATAGTCTGATGCTAGCATGAGGTTCTGGGGCCACACCTACACCTCACTTGAATCATCCTGGAATGTAATTCATAATATGAATTTCATTCCAATCACACCTCTGCATGTACAAAGGGATGTACAACATTTATTAGTTGTTCTTCGTTCAAACTACGGTGGCAGCCTTTGTCATATGTGTCTGGCATCCATTGCTCTTTCAGCATGCTGTTCTTGTAGTTACAAATGTACAGGTGTGAGCAATAGCACATGTGGCTAGCTACATAATTATGCAAAGCCATTAAAATTTCTAGCCATTAACTTAAATTCCCCATAGTTCGTGTTATATTGGTTAATGAATTCTAGAACCCAGGGATACCATTGCAACAAAGGCCACTTGTACTCATACCATCCTTACAACATTCACCATTAATTTTCAACATGAATTGCACAATAATTATATTGCGTTGATTGGTTAGTTTCAATTACTAGCAGAATGCTGGACATTGCATGGCTAGCCTGAGCAAGTGCTTAAGCAGAACATGGAGTGTTTATAGCTTCGTTCCCAGGTCGCCCTGGGAACGAGGCTAGGAGTGATATCAAGTTACATTAACTCTTTACCAACCATAAGAAACACCTTAAAGAAGCAAAAACCCTATATTGAAGTAGCCATAATGCCTACTATTAAAACACCCATATAAAAACCTATGGGTTTATGGGAGCTCATGACAGCTTTTGCAGTCATTGGTTAACGTGCTCTGCCTGGAACTGGATTTGGATAGCCTCGTTCCCAGGCCGGCCTTAGGAGTGATATCAAGTAAATGTGCTCTGACTATAACAACTGGAACTGGATTTGGGTAGCCTCGTTCCCAGGCTCCCCCTTCCACGTGTATATTTCGTCGCTGCTCGAGCAAGTGGGAGCCTGGGAACTAGGCTAGGATTTTGGACTCTCCTGTAACTGCAACTGGTGGTCAAATGTAGAAGTTGCTGTTGTCAATACTCCTGCATCTCCTTTCTTGCTCACTCTGATGTTATTGTCTCTGTTGATGTTTCTGGGCCTCTCACTATCCACGTTGCTAAACTAGCCATCATCACTCTAGCCATTGAAGAGATAGGTCCAAGAGTGGTCTCTGTCCATGTTATAACCATCATCATTGAGTGTTGAATCACAAGTAATAAAAAACATTTGAAATGTAGCAGGATGTAGGGATACCAGAACGGCAAAAAGTAAGGAAACAAGAGGGATGATCGAACATAACAGTGAAGTATACAATCACCCCTACAGAGATCTTCTTCCATATATACATGTACAATGAAAAAGATATGTAGGGGTGATTGTATACTTCACTGTTATGTTCGATCATCCTTCTTGTTTCCTTACTTTTTGCCGTTCTGGTATCCCTACATCCTGCTACATTTTAAATGTTTTTATTACTTGTTTATGCAAATTTTTTTGGCAGCATGCACGTTTGAGCTGTAGTTTGCTGCAGAAGTCAGTGACCTCACAGGCAACTGGGCAGTAGGTGTCCTTGCCTTGGTATATGGACTATATTACTCAGGTATTACACTTCCAGCATTGGCTGAAGAATCAGGCCCGGGCATCTCAAGTCAATTGTTCCCTAGATGGATGACAAAGCCACTGAGTTCTCCCTGTCTGAAGACCATGGCATAGGCAGTTCATACTAGGGACATTCATATGGGTGTTGAGAGTTGAGATAGGCATTCACCCTGCTCACAGAATACAGTATAGGTAGCAATATAAGCTTAGCTAAATCATGCGTACAGGGACTAACCTCAGTCTTATAAAGAGTGCCTCGTTTGACAACACATCGCCGTCATCGGTCAAACGCATCTTCCCCTCTGTTTCTAATTCAGCGATCTTGAGTAATAATTACGTATCGTTGCTAAGTGATCGTTTAAGTGCGCATGCGTACAAACGTGAAAATGGCGTGACAAACGGAGCCATAGTTATTGAGTGGGCAGCTGCAGCCTCCTGGTGAAGACTTGGAGGTAGTGAAAAAGCGATGGGACGTTGCACTGCTCGGTTGAAAATGCTGCTGTTTCGTGCGAAAACCATCGTGACAGATTGAGGCAACGTTGAGCTAAGTTGTCTGAAGTCTGTGAAGAAAGAAGAAGAGAAAAACAATTTGCCCGTTTTGCGAGTACCTGGTGTGGTACTTTCGCGACGGTTTTTCGCGATGCGAGGAGTCTTGTTGGTCATGAAAACACTCAAAGATGAACGGTATGTGGTTATAAAGGCTTATAAGTGTACCGTTTCTGAGATTTGGAGAGATTTTTTTGTATTGGCATGTATTGCGTGTACGTCGTATCCCTACATATAGACTCTACCGAGTCTATGATAGCGATCGATGATGTAATAATGGCAATGACTCAACAGGGTCACTCCACAAGCTCCTGCATTGTACTAGTCAGAGAAAATCACCCACTCCACTTCATAGTGGTTGGTCTCACCCTAAAATAGGTGGTGTACTGAGACACTTTGATGAGGCAGGTGTTAGCTACTATATAATTTATGTCAGTACCCTGTGACCTGTGGTGATTGTGGCTCATTATACTTAAGTATTCTACCGGTATCACAGATGTGGTCTACCTTAATTGATTGTAGTTCATCCGAGATCGGAATGCTTCTCTATACTTGCAGCTGACGATGATATACATGAAGTGTGTGATGCAGTGCAGAACCTCAGTTGTGCTAGGTGGTCAGATCTGTGTTTTGCTCTGAAACTCCCACCTGCTGAAGAAGAAACCATTGCAGAAACCTACCACAACGACCTAAAACGGTGTCTACGACACGTCTTACTGAAGTGGTTACGCAAAAACTATAAATTCCAGAAGTATGGCCATCCATCGTGGCGATTTTTGGTCCGAGCCATTGGCGACCCAAGTGGAGGAAACGACTGTGCTCTAGCAGAAACCATAGGAAAGAACCATCCTAGTAAGTTGACATTACTATAGTAGCTTGCAAGTAGCTCCTAGTGCCTGTCACAGTGACATGTTGGTCCTGTTTATCCTCAACTCCAATAATAATACAGAGACAGTGAAGTGTTTGAATGCTGTTTGTTTCGTGCGTCGTATTGTCTGAAGAATTCTTTAAAATGGCACCGTCACAATCCTATAATTTATCTCGTACAGAAATACTCTACCACCAGCATAGGATGGCCTAATATCCACAAAACTTTGCATCTTAGGAGGTACAAATGTTGTCATTAATTTAATTTTCATTTTGCCACTGATGAACACTTTATACTGCACTGAAGACTTTCATTGCCGAGCGCATTAGCGCGAGGCTTTGAATGGGGGATCTATTTCTCACTATATACGTATGTACGTATGTACGTGGTACGTACCTACGTACGTACGTACCGGAATATGTCACGCTCAGGAATGTTGATAGGAATGTTGCGGGTTTCCTGCCGGCCAATTGAGTTTTATTTGCTGCGAGGGCTCGACGGTGCGAGAACTACAACCTTCAGAAACAGATCAGTGGATGAGCGCGCGGTGCTCCAGGGCTTGCAGAGCTGGAGCAGCTACATATGGAGTCACACAGTCAGCGCAGTCGATATCTGTTTATACCGCAACTCCACAATAGTCCTCGCGTAGCCAGAGGCTAGGGTACAAGCGAGCGGGGCCTTCAGGGCTTGCAGAGCTAGAGCAGCTACATGTGGAGTCGAACAGTGAGTGTAATCGACATGTTTATCTCAGGGATTCTCAGCTCCACACTCGCAAATTCACACTTAGCTATCGTACTCGTAAAGCACGTGGCCAGGCTGCGCATGCGGCCACGGCGTGCGCGTGAGGCAATTATGCGGATACGTATTCCTAGTAACTTCTCTATTGTCCACATCACCAGAGCCATTGAGTAGGGGAGAAGGAAAGAGCAGTATTCCCCAGGCCTCCAGTGTGGGATTGGCCCCCAACCCAACAAGAATGGGTAAGGTGTCTGGTTAGTGATTCACATCCAACCCCACATATAGTTCAATTTGTTACTCAGTTGCATGTAGCTCCTAGTCACAGAGTGTCTTGTTGCTCCTGTCTATCCACTTCTATTGACTTCAATATAGAGACAGTGAAGTGTGTTTGAATGCTGTTTTTTATGTCGTATTGTCCGAAGAATTCTTTTAAATCCTATCGTAGGCACTCTAATTATGCGTCGCTCAAACAATAATTATTTTTGAAATGCAACGCAGCCATAGTATTTGGTCAGCCAAGCAGCGACGAACTTCGACGCATGTTTAGAAAATGCCTCGCTAAGTATTAATAAAGTCAGACGAGCGTAGACAAGGCTATTGCATAGTGGTTGTATTTGTTCCCGGTTGTCGGACTGTCGCTGCCTTCCTCCTACATGGGGCGTCCGTATCCTGGGGCACAGAATACAAAAGTGAGTTGCTGTCTCGTACCTTCAGCTTCACTGATGTCCCAGCTATATCGCAACTGTGTCTTTATACATCAACGTTCACAGGCAGTGATGTGATGAGCCCTCTTTGCCGTTCAACAGTACTGTGTGCGCTTCGAGCTAGCTGCCATGCTGCCGTTATAACCGCGTTACGCAAATTAGTCCCCGGAGTGCAACGCATTATTGGAAATTATTGGTTTGAGATATTGAATTTTGACGCAGAATTAGAAAGGATGCATAATTAGAGCGCCTACGGTATGTCTTGTCCTACCACTAGTACGGGATATCCTAATATCCACAAACTATGAAAGAGTTTGACAAGTCCTACATGCTAGTGTCTTAGGAGGTATAAATGTTGTTATTTAAGGAAGAATTTTGCCACCGATGAACACTTTAGACTGCATGCACTGAAGGCTATCTATTTTGCACATCACCAGGGCCACTGGGTAGGGGAGAAGGAAAGAGCAGTATTCCCCAGGCCTCCGGTGTGGGATTGGCCCCCAACCCAACAAGAATGGGTAAGGTGTCTGGTTAGTGATTCGCATCCAACCCCACATTGTTCAGTTTGCTACTCAGTTGCATGTACCTCCAAGTCACATAGTGTCTTTGTTGCTCCTGTCTATCCACTTCTATTGACTCCAATATAGAGACAGTGAAGTGTGTTTGAATGCTGTTTGTGCGTTGTATTGTCCAAAGAATTCTTTTACATCCTATATCTTGTGCTACTTAGTGATTCCCCCACCACACTTTTTTCAGTTTTGTTGCTCAGTGGCTACATGTACCATGTGTAGATGTGTACGACGTTGTACTTCTGCATCTTGTCTGACGTCACCGCCAAGAGGCCTGTCAGGCTATGTCTAACTAGAGATGTGTTTGCAATTGAGAGATTGCCTGGAGCAGCTAAATGGAAGCAACCATTTCAATGTGAAGCTGTGTACCACAAGCCAGTTATCCACCTCGTCAAAACCTATTGTACTGCATGTAGCTATGCATCCCCAGAAAGCCCCACAATCAGGTGCATGTATACATTGTATAGAAAACTTAAGAACCTATATAGGCACAGCAGTGAAGACTTGCATAACTATTCTCTGTTTTTTTGCAGTACGAAGGTCGCCAAGAGGCAGGGGGAAAAGGGGCGGTTTGTACCAGGCTCCAAGCATGAGAGGAGCCCATGACCCCGGAACAGCTAAGGTGTCTGGTGAGTTTTGGTCTACATCGTTTCTCAGCATTGCTCATTTTCAAGTCATAGGCTAAGCCTGTTTACTTGCTCAATGGCTCCTTCCCCATACCATGTGAACATGCTGTAAACTTGGGAGTATAATGACCAGTCAGTCTATTCAAAAATTGTAATTTCTTGCTCTCTTCTTTCATTCTCTGCCTGTTGAAGGATGTCCTTAATGGTATATAAGTGGTTTTCTTTCATAGCATGTAACACATATAAGGAAGGAGTCCAGTGCCTCTACCGATAGCCACGGTGAAGATCTTGGTGGACCTGTTGTCCCCGTGATATTAGCCACCATGCCACTGTCTAGTAATCGTGCTAAATCGAAGAAACCATCAACCAGGGATGTGGCCACTGATCTTCACTAGATAGCCACTTCATTGCGAGGGTTGTGGGCTTCTCTCTCACAGATACCGAAATGCGAGCAGCAGAAGTCTGACCTGTATATCCATGCAGTTTGTAGTGACATTTATCGTAACCGTACCTGACAGGCATTCACCCCACACAGAATATATATAGTAGGTATATATAGTCTTGAGTTCAATTGTGTGCGTGCATGCATGCAAATGAAGAGAATGGCGTCGCAAGTGAGGCCATATGGGGTCGTGCACTACTCATTGTGGCATAGTCAGCATGATGGGCATAATTGAGAAATTTTGAACAGTGTATTAATCAATACCAGACCATGCCAAGTGGTCGAAGACAGAGATGGTCAGAGAGTCCACATAGACCATAATAGGGTAACCTGCCTTGCCCTGCAACTGAATTCATCGTTGTATGGGAAAGAGAGTAGCTAGCTTGGAATTTAGAAATGCACATGTACATTTCCTCATCTGGTCTTGTTGTGCAGTTGATATTTTTGTTTTGTTTGTTCTTTCGTTGACAGAAACTCAACTCAAACTTAACGATCTGGGGAAACTAAAGCAATGCCTCCGTGACGTTTCTGCCTATTGGGTTCCACTTGCTGATCAGCTGGGAATGACCTCACAAGTTGCTACCATTCGGGGTACACCTGACAACACCGTTCCCTCAGCTTTCATGAGGGACTTGCTTAACAGGTGGCTCAGTAGGGAACACCCTTCACCTACCCTCGAGGCCCTCTGTCAAGCACTCAAAGGTGACGATGAAATTATTGGAGGAACTGATGCAGCCAGGAAGTTGGAAGAAGGATTTCCAGGCCAACTAGGTTTGCAATAAGTATAGGATAGAAGTGAGAAATAATGTGTTTTGAACTGCATCCAGACACGTTGGATTTGTCCACTGTGGTGGTGCCTTTCAAACGCCCACATACTATGGTACAAAGCAGAATGTACTGCACATAATTATGTACTGTCATGTCCACTACTAGTCTCATTCCCAGACCCAAACGTGCACCCATGAAAAAGGGGTCTGGTGACAGTACAACATGACTTCGAGGGGCGTGACCATAATGACGTTCTCAGTAAATTCGAGGCGGAGATTGCATAGTTTAAATTCGAAGATGCCCAGAAAGCAATGAGAAAGGAAATAGATATTCTTTGGGAAGGTAGCACTCCTCTTCGCTTAGTTCTGGGATGTGTCTAGCTAGCTACCAGGTCTACTTTGCCAACACTGAAAACTGCAAAGTAATAATTATTATATATTGCTCTGGCTAAACTCTGATTAGCCATCCCACATTCCAGACATCAACATCATAGGACTGAGCAAAATGTCGCATTGTCACCGGATCCAATTTGCAGGTGTGCGTTTGGGGTCTGGGAACGAGACTAGTCCACTACATGTAGTAGTTCAGAAAATATAACCTGAACTGATAATTCCCTCTACCCATTCTTCTGAGAGCAATACTACTAGTAGTAGTTGTGACATTAGTTAGCTGCCTGACTGGTAAAACTGTTCATGGGGTATAACTCTTGGTTTTGATCGGTAACTATATTCATAGGATGTAGTTGAGAGGTCATTAATTCTACTACCAAGTTTATTTTAGGGGACACAATTTGCAGCACTATAGGTCTGGCAGTCTGCTACATCACTTTGCTCCCCGTGCGCTCATGCGCTGTGAGGGGTAGAGTAATTGCTGTGTCTGTCAGTACATGTTTGTATGTCAGTCAGTCAGTCAGTCAGTATGTCACAGACTGGGTGAACACTCTCAGCCTTTCATTGCAGTGGATAAGTTACAGGTGACTTGTATGTACCTCAGAAATGAAAGTTGTACGAAGAGCTGTGAAAAGCAAGGATTTCACTCTCTGTCCAAAACCACACCTTGATTTCAAAATTACATGCAGACGGTTGTTGCTGTGTGCACGGGGTAAGTGCTGTATTGGGCACTTCTTGTTGTACATACATAGCTACATATCAATGGATAAAAGCTTTTGCAGTACACTAGTATTTCAGACATTTGGCGTGAATATACGTATAAACATGGATACATCAAACGTTTGCAAACCATGAATGGTACACGGATACTCAAAGTTCGTTTCATCCTACATCAGCTTCTGTAGTACCACACATGGATCTTCACTGATTCTTCAGCATGCAGACATCACAGAATGCAACATTCCCATCCAGGCAAGATTTTTATTTGTGGCACAATATTCTCCATACCAGTGGCCACATACGTAAATGACACTCGCTGTAAAGCTCCAGGTGGGAGGTGGGAGTGTGTGCTATGACACTTGCAGAGAGTAAGGGGAGTGGCTGTGGGGAGAAGGCAATTGCTGAGGGTGTGGCAATGGGGTAGGGCTGCCGCTGGACACTGATTACATATACAGGAGCCGTATCTACTCTCATTATGCAACTAATGACATAGTGTTGCAAATGGTGTCCCTCTACCTGACTGATAGCAATTTTATAAGTGTTACATGCAAGGCAATTGTAACTGGAAATCTCTCATGTATTTTTGAATACCTGCAGAGACTCAAGATAGCAGTCAACACCCTGGCATGAGAAGCAGCCAACAAACTCCCCAGCCGGTACAAGTGTATTCCGAAGCAAATGTTCCAAAATCAAAAGGCATTCTTTGCAAGTACGCTGAATACCTCCGAAGAAAATACCAAACCGAAATCCCCAGTGTCTCCCTCCAGTGGCCCCCTCCACCTACGTGCAAAGTCTTCAACCTAGCCATGATTAAACAGGAGACTAAGTATTTACGTGACGAAGAGTGTTCAAGGCTTCTACTTCGTGGGGATGTCGCAGGTGTAATGCGTAAGAAGGCGGAGGTGAAATTGGAAGACATTGTCAAACCAGACAAAAAAAGAAACGTGATCTTGATTGAAGGTGCCCCAGGTGCAGGAAAAAGTACCCTGGCCTGGCACATCTGTCAGAAGTGGGGAGCAGGAGAGCTGTTTCAGGAATTTGTGATGATTATTTTTATGCAACTGCGTGACTTAGCTATCCAGTCAGCTACCACTTTAGCAAACATTTTGTCTGAGACTGATCGTGGACCTAAACCTGAGGAGGTTATATCTGCGATCAAAGATTGTAACGGCAAGCATGTCCTCTTTGTTCTTGATGGCTGGGACGAGTTCCCACCAGGTTTTCACAAGGCTTCAATCATCGAAGGTCTCATTTGCACACCTGCCAATTTCAGTATGTCTTCAAGGACACTCATCATCACCTCTCGACCCATAGCAACAGCTGAACTACGACGTTTCGCTTCCTCCAGAGTTGAAATTGTTGGATTTCAGCAAACTGAAATGAAACGCTACTTCACAGAAGCACTTTGTGAACCTCAGATTGTGCAGAAGCTTGAGGATCACCTAAAGTTACGGCCAGTCATTGAAGCCAGCTGCTACCTTCCGCTTAATGCAGCAATAGTTGTACATATTTTCCTTGCCCTAAACTACTCCCTTCCCACCACCCTTCATGGAGTCTTCACATCATTAGTTCTCTGCTGCATCACCCGCCACCTGACAAGGCAGGCAGGAGAAGGAGAAGAGATCCCGGACATTTCATCGCTGAACGACCTCCCTGTTGACACCCAAGAGCCATTCAACAACATCTGTACCCTTGCCTACCATGGTGCGAGAGAAAACAAACCAACATTCTCAAAAGCAGATTTACAGTCATACCATCTCCCAACAGAACTGAGCACTCTCAGCTTGATTCAGGCTGTGAACAGCTTTACAGTCCTCGGGAAGTCCAAATCATACAGCTTCCTCCATCTATCAGTTCAGGAGCTGCTTGCTGCATTTCACATTTCCAAGATGTCACCAGAAGAACAAGTGAAGATATTCGATGAACTCTTTGAAGAGCCTCGTTTTGCGGCTGTGTTCCAGTTCTATGCAGCATTCACCAAACTCCAGAGTGAAGGAGTGAGAAACGTTGTGACCAGGATTGTGCAGAGGAAAAGTAAACTTCTCCTGTTATCACTCCTGCGCTGTCTATATGAAACACGAGATGAGTCACTATGCAAGTTCGTTGCTTTGCAGCTGAATGGGGAATTGAATCTCTTCGGCGAATCTGTTAGTCCCGTGGACTGTCTGTCCGTCGGCTACTTTCTAAACAGTGTGTGTCTAAACACCAGTGGGGAATTTAATGTGATCCTCAACAGTTGCAGACTTAATGAGTATACCATCAGCCTGCTGTGCAAGGAGTTGTTCGAGTGCAGTGGTACACCAGCAGTGGGTGCAGGAGTGGAAGGACATCTTCACCTAAGGTACGATATGCTGATATGATGGTCTATCAGTAAATCCAAGTCCCTTAACTGTATGTGCCATGCAGAGTCCATGGAGGAGGCCTAGTCTGCTTAATGCTGAGTTTGCTCGAAGTGTGTCCACACACTGTCAGCCAGAACAAAACCAACAAAACGATACAAGGATGGTGGATAAATTCTCCTATTATGCGTTCGGTGCTGCATGGGGTCTTAGCTCAGCTGGGGGTGTAACTGAGGTGGTGCCTATAGTTTGTTAATACGAGAACTCACACAGGGAAAGTTGCATGCATATAAAACCGCTTTTGTTCGAAAACTGAATGAAATTGATGTCAGCAGAAATTGTGCAAGCATAACTCAGTGCCTTGCATCACCTAAAATATGGAAGCTTCATGCAATAATAGGATCGGCCAGGGGCATTTACAGTTTGATCAGAAAACTAGTAAAATTATTTGCGGTAGCCCCAATGATGCCAGCACATTTAAAGCACAGTCGGCATCCAGCATTCTCCAGTCATCCATGAAAGAGCGTCCAATTCTGTTTGGCAGCTAGCACTCATATACACTCCAGGTTCAGATAGCTATAGTATATCTCTGACAGTTCTGATACATTCCAGCAGAATTATTGATGGAAGCGCTGGCTCCTGTATACAGCCCTGTTTGGTCAATTGTATGTGAAATCAGAGATAGGTGAAATGACTACACTGTATTTCCACTTCAATGCATCACAACATTTAGTCAAACACAAACGCTAGTGCATCCTCTGAAAAGCAGCCTTAGTAGCTAGAGGCCCTGTGCTCTGGATTTAAGAACTAAGGGCAGCCAACATAACTCATGAGCTTTAGAGAGTGGCAAATGCACCCACCATTTCAAGAAACCCTGTGTATGTATTGCAGCAAAACTGGTTGAGCAACATATATAGCAAGTAGTGCAATAGTTAGCAATGACTATGAGGAGGATTGTGCTCACTGTATGTAAGGGCTGGGTCGGGCTAGGATGCACATATTAGTATGCCAACTTCACCTTGGTTTTACACAGACATAGATCATTGTGTTCCATGTTGTTGATGATAATATGAAAGTGAAACCTCAAAACTCCACCCATGTATATTCAATTACGTCATAACTATTACATGACGTCAGTGGGTGGGACCGGGGTTGCCAACATAAACATACACAAAGGCAGAGAAGCGGATTATGTCCCGGTTAGCTACAGCGTACTGAGTGGTACCGTTCGAACGTACACATAACCAACTCAAAACCTACCCGGTAGATTTCTCGAACTCAGCCGGGAAGTTGCTCAACGACGCAAACAGCCACTCCAGAGATGGCCAGTGGGAGCATAGTTTCCGTCACAGCAACTCCTACGAGCAAAATTTCCACAATCTACCCGGTAGGTAGACGCAGCCATTCCTACTCTTTGGATTGCCATCGGTAAGGTCAAGAATACCAAAGCACACATATTCCGCCTCGCTCGACTTCTCGTTCTCCCTCTGATTTGCGGCCTTTCAACCGCAAAGGCCTGAAAGTCACGGGACAAGTGACCACGCCCCACTTTTCTCATAGGGTCGTTTGACCGTTTCCAACGAACAAACTCGTCTGTACAGCAGGCATGGCACCTCGACATCGGCGTCTAATGCTAGATTGCTAGCGCTTTGCAATCGCTTGAAGATGGATGCCGTATACAGTCCAATAAAACACGAAATCAGTATTCATGGCATTCTGTAACGTAATAAACCAACCGCAATCAGATGACATTTAGTGCCGTGTGCAATCGTTTCCATAGATACGCACGGCGCGCGAAATTCTTGCTGTGGGTCAACCCGACCCATGCCTTACATGCAGTGAGTGATGCTTAGTTAGCTAGCTACCATGGATTTGGAATATCTTACCTTATGTATGAAAACAATGTCAGTTACAGGGTCATTGGTTATGTAGACATTGGTTTGCAGGTAGCTAATGTCACCACATAGCTAGTATTGCAGCTGTTGTGTTGCTGCTGCCTGTTGAACAAGTAGCTAGGGCTTTCAGCTTCAACGTCACTTCCGGCCATGTCCTCAGGATACCTCCACCCACGACTTCGTGTAAAGCCATGGGCATGTCTAGCATTGAGGCAGCTGCCTCCTCGCTTTCTGAATAATGACGCACGTGCCCTAGATCCTTGCACATGCCGCATACGATGCACGTTCGAGCAGAGACCAGAGCTTGGCTGACTATGAGTCGGCGTACTCCTAACGCGGTTAAAGTGCTGCAAGTCTGGGACAGTCAGGGCACAGAATATTGCTGTAGCATTTCAAGAGCAACTGTTTGCATGCACTGTGGAAGTAATTGTGTGGAAATAATTAGCTAGCAATATTAGTTAATTAGCTAACCCATGAATAATTAATATTAGCTTGAAAGTTTTCACCACGCACTTTCAGTTAACTCCATGCTTCCTCGGTCTCAAAATCCTAACTATGCCCTTGAAAGTGAGAGACTAGACATAGGCTCTGCAACAACAGAATAGGGACATGCATAGTCGGTTCAATACTCGATTGATTGGGAATAGCTAGCTATTTGGCTGAGTCTAGCTATGGCCCTGGCTCAATAGTGATTCAGACAATTTCAATAAATTGCACAATGGAGCAGCATCTAAGGTCGGTTTTAGATATAGCTAGCTAGCTAGCTAGCTATGCATTCAGTTGATGGAAAGAGAATGAGCTATGAATCTGCCTCAAAGGCCAACTTACATCAGTTTCAGTAGATATGCAATGAGTGCTAGCTGGATGAGTTATGAATCTGCTCAGAGGCCAACATGTAGCTACCTCGTTAACTTCAACTACTTTTAAGTATATTCATTAGTGTGCTTTAATTACAGTCTACCATGTGCACTACTTCCCAGTACATATACACAGTGCATGCTAGCCTCATTCCCAGGCCCACACGCGAAACGTGCTAGCCTGGGGATGAGGCTAAGTGCATGCATGCAGCTAGTGTCCCAGTGTCTGAGTGTGCTGCTAGCAAGGTTGTAATGTTACAAATTGTGTCCCTCCATGTACTGCAGTGAACAGGTCTGGAGTTTTCGGTGAGTCTGCGCTGTCACGCATGTAACTACCACATAGCTACATGTGCTACTGAGCATTGTAGTGACCTACTGTCAACTCACTGGTGGTCCTATCATGAAGAAATTATACTCTTTAGGATACACTGTACATGTAAGTCGTATCTATATGGACTATCCTCTCACAAAGGAAATGCAGGTATTTGGTGCTGGGGAGGTAGCTCAGAACACCTACTAATTGGTTGAGTCAAGTCTCCTACTGGAGTAGGTACCAGCAACTGAATGCACCAAATTTCTTGTCTCTCCGGGCGGTGACGATTTCTTTATTATTCGGCTCTTCAATAGACGTAGCAGTCTCTAGTCTTGGTGAGTGGGATCCCAAAGATTAGTCTCTGCTTGATGTATTTTAGCTCGTACGTTGAGGTTGGCAATCCTAGTGCCAAGTGGCAAAAGTTGAACAGACAAGCACTAATGCAATTGAGAAGTGAGTATTGATCCTACGCATAAAACTGGAGATTGCGCTTTGAAGCTTCTAATTACTTGGTGCTGGTGCATTTTGGTAGGGGTTTCGTGGATGTTGCTAGGACAAGATAAGTTTTCTTGCCATTAGCAATACATATGTAAGGCAATTCCATCCAAGTGGTTTGTCAGGTACAAATTTTATATGCATTTTGGCTGTAGGGATGTTTACAAAACGGATTTCTTATGAAGTACATAAAACATGGGAAGATGTCTAGCCTCGTTCCCAGGCCCCGCCCAGCTTTTCGTCGCTTGCAGTACGGAAAAGCAGGGTAACGTGAGCATTACGTAATCGACAAACGGCCAAAATTTTCAGAATGAAAAAGCGAAGTTTTGCGTATTGTTCAACCAACTAGCTACACATTCAACGCTTGGTGTGTATAACAGTCGCCCCCCGCTAGCTAGGTACATGTGGTAAGTTACCTCGTGCCTTTGCTCTTCTTGCTGTTCTGAGCCCCAGTTTGCCCACGTTCAATTAAGTCCTTTCTACCACCTTTCTACCCTCGACGTCACGCATGTGAGGAAACATACCAGGCCCTCCGCGTTCTTTCGTGCAACCGAAAGCGGCGCGCGGGCCTGGGACCGAGGCTAGGAAGTTGTCTACAACACACGTTGTTGATTGGTTGTTTTTCCTCACTGTCTGCTGATGGCGGGTTCTGAGTTGCAAAAAGGATCAAGACGATAGCGAACATGAAACGTTTGCACATGCATTTCAGCACAACCGTGATGTAGCTAATGCAGCCATGAGGCCTCAGTGTATGGTTGACCAGACCAACACTACCACCTTATGACATCACGTGGTGTTGTCTTCCCCCAGGTTCTGATAAATGGGTTGAACTAATTACCTAAGGTGGATGCTGGTGTATCTGTATCGTTGCAGACTGGGTATATTTCAGCCTTGTTGTGTAGTATTATGTGCTTTCCTCTGGAGCACACATGTGTTCCCTATAGTACTGTAGGTGGATTCCGTGAGATCTCCAACCAACCATTTCCAGAGCATGGTGCGCATGAAAATTCCTATGCAGTAGCTCCCATGACTGTAGCCATTGAAGAGCAGAGGTAGCTAGGTCTACGAGTCAGTGACTTCAACACAGTGAGCAACCGTGCAGCCGCGAGTCGCGATCGGTGAACTTGTAGGTACGTAGCTAGATCAGTCAGAAGTCGCACTTTCGCAGTCTTTGTTGCCGTGCGGTAGCGCACATCGCTGTATCCATTGAAGATTTAGACTCATGAGTGGTCTCTGTCCTGTAGTAGCCATCCAAGGGGTACACGGTTCACGATTTCTGCCTCTCAGAACTAACTCGATCTTTACAGTGCTTTGTTGTTGAGTAAGCACGTATGAATTATCATGACGCAAGGAACTTTCAGTTATTTGTAGAAGTGTTTATTTACGGTACGACGTACGCATACATACAGACATACAGGGGGGGGGGGGGGGGGGGGAGGCGTGGAATTACATCATATGATACTGTGGCTCAGAGGTCACCAAATGTCTGTCATTCAAGCACTAAAGTTCCAAGCTCTGCCTCCTGTATCACAGCCGTCCTGTAGCACATGGTTTTGTTTCAAGTCCCAATATTAGGGCCTGCCTCTTGCCTGGGGTTTGTCTGCCAGTTCGTCCATCCGTATGTCTGTGGACACAAAAATGAGCAGGTTGGGTGAAATAGGAATGCTTGCAGCCTTTTATCGCAATGTACAAGTTATACGAGACCTGGGAAAGCAAGGTCTTTGCTCTCTGTCGAACGAAACCACATCTCGATTTCAGTATTGTTTCAGTAGGCCATATGCTATTCGATGTCGGTGGGAATGACCAGAGACAATGCTAATTGGAAGTGGTGGTAATTGAAATCCATGTGTCAGAAACATTATGTACTCAGGAAAATGTGATGTACTTTTTATTTAATTTTAGCTTCCATGGCCATCACTAGAGTGGAGTAGAGTTGTGAGATAGAGGCACCATGCAATAGCTGCAAGCCTGTCGGTGATTTCCTTCATGTGCTTCAAGTGTGTGTAATCTGTAACATGTTGCTGTACTCAGTCACATTCTGATGCAGTCATGTGCATGCATGTTCTGTATATGCACTCCCTCATGCTTGCCCAGCAATGTCATTCTTTCCTCTTGTAGAGTACTATACTCTGTGGGGTTGTATTTGTTTCATTAACCCAGTATTGGGTTTAAATGCAGCTCTCATGTACTAGGTCTCCAGGTAGTGGGAATCTGACCAATCCCCACCTGCCCCTAACTGGGAGTGTGGAGTTTGTTCTGTGATGTGAACTTGATTTTCTGCTTAGTAGCTGCAGGAGCACATAATGAGGTAGAGAAGGGAGGAGTGTGAAACGACCACGTAAAAGATGAAAACTTACAAGTCCCGTTACTATTTGAGCTCGCACGCATACGGAGACTTCAGAAAGGATGACTACTAGAAGACAGAGAAAAGGCCAGTATCAGGACTCCAATTGTAGCGAGGCAGGGGAATAGTGACAGACATTGAGAAAGTGCTGTATGACGATGCAGTCGATCGAGCCACTTCACACAGCCAAGCGGGCATCTTGACTAGTGGAAATAACTGCCCCTTCTGCTTTTCTGGAGTTCATGTCTGCTGGGAAACATCCCGTGACACTTACGGACACTATCTTCTCTTGAGATTTGGCCTCTCGCTGTAGTCAGTCAATGGCAACACAGAAAAGCAATGATACATGTGCAAGCTAAAAATAGTAACGGGACTACCGTGGTAGGGTTTCAATTTTTAATCTTTTGCGTGGTCGTTTCACGCTCCTCCCTTCCTTCCGCTCTCTACCTCATTAAGCGCTCCCATTTCAAGGGAACAGGACCCACCCACTCACATGTACTATGAAATTATTGGTAGTTATTTATCATTGCCAGTGTTAACTCTTGACTACTCTCTTCAACAGTCTTCGTAGCAATAGTCTTGGAGATGAGGTGGCTACTGTCCTGGCTTCCGCCTTGAAGAAGAACCATGCCTTGAAGACACTGAAGTGAGTAACTGCATGTATTCAAGTTCTGCATGACCTGTAAAGCAGAGGTTTTCCTACACTGGGTTGGCCGTGGTGAAAACCTGGATCGGACCGGACCGGACAGACCGGAAGTAGTAATTAGTGTCTCTACGTGTAGAGAAAATAGCTTACTTGGATCGTGAAGTAGCCATTGCGAGTAGCCATTGCGGCATTGCCTCGTGCAGGGAAGTCAGAGAACAGTTTAGTCTCGCGAAGCGTTAGCGAGGTAGCCGCGCGGGACCAAGTCTGCCGGTAGCGACGACCCCCGAATGACTTGAAGGAGGCAACCAGGCGGCGTTTCACGGTGCTATAGGTAAGTCAGAGAGCTGGGCCAAGCGAGTGTGAGTAATCTATACTACAAAAGTATTGAGTACCGTAGGCGCTCTAATTATGTGTCGCTCAAAAAATAATTATTTTTGAAATGCAATGCAACAATAGAAATTCGGTCAGCCAAACGGCGACGAACTTCGACGCATGATTAGAAAACACCTCACTAGGTACTAAAGTCAGACGAGTGTAGACAAGGCTATTGCATAGTGGTTGTGTTCGTTCCTCGTTGTTGGACTGTCGCTGCCTTTTCTCCTACATGGGGCGTCCGTATCCTGGGGCACAGACTATACATAAGTGAGTTGCTGTCTCGTACCTTCACTGATGTCCCAGCCATATCGCAACTGTGTCTTTATACATCAACGTTCACAGGCAGTGACGTGACGAGCCCTCTTCGCCGTTTACTGTACTGCAGTGTGTGCGCTTCGGCCATGCTGCCGTTATAATCGCGTTACGCAAATTAGTCCCCGGAGTGCGACGCATTATTTATCGGTTTGAGATATTGAATTTTGACGCAGAATTAGAAAGGATGCATAATTAGAGCGCCTACGATACTAGTTATTCTACTGTCCATGAGACTCGCCCACTGCTCTAGCTCTCCTAGCTATAAGCTTGACATAAATGCAACGCTAACTACATATGGACAGTACCTTTGCTGAAGCTCTTCGGGTCCCACGAAACTCCTCCGGAAGTTGTCTGCAAGTGCTACATGTAATAGTTGACAAAACATCCGAGTCGTTTAGCTAGCGCTAAGTCGCTCTACAATAATTATTGCTATTTCACTTCCGGTCGGTCCGGTCCGGTCCGGTCCGGTCCGGGTTTTCACCACGGCCCACTGGGTTGGGTGTCGTGGGACCTGTGTGATGTAGAGAGACCAGATGCTGGTTTGCAGAGGTTGAAATAAGGATTACATGTTGAGCGGTCAAAATTTAATGTCCTAGCACTTTAGATTGTGATTGGTCATTTACAAAATATGCTAGGTCATGCCCGTCACCAAAAATAAATCAAAAGAACATGTTCAAACCCCAGTTGGTTGTGTGTATACGTGTATTGGGGGGAAAAAATAATTCGGTTGGCATGCATAAAGAAAGAGAGATAAAGGAAATCGGCTGATTTGACAGTCATGTGGGTCATGCACTTAGGTGATTGTATTCATGAATGTTGATTGGTAACGCCTACCGAACAAGTGCATTAGTGTGAGGTCATTAATATTTTTAGCTAAATGTATGGAAATTGACCGATGACTGCATGTTATTTCGACCTCTGGATTGAACTAGCACACTTTACTCACTGTATGACAGTTATCCTCAGAGTAGGACGGACTTTGCTAATCAGATCTCAGTCACGTGTAATCCGATGATATGGATTACGTAATGCATGTTAAGTACAGTACTTCCATAGACAATGTTCAGTGGTTTTCACCATTGAGCCCCAATGCAATCACCTGGAATATCTACTCGCAGAGAAGCGTAGGTATCTACTGTCATTATAAAGGCTGAGCCCTTCAAGATTACAAGATATTAGCTATGTGATAACCACTGTTTATAGTAGCCTTAAGGTTACGAGATACTCATGCTCGCGCCATGCAAAATTTACTGCAAGTGCATGCTGAATTTCTCAAGTACGAAGAACGTGAGCAAAGCGGTAGAGGTGCGCTGTCACAAGCTGCAGGGCATGTATGGCAGAAATGAGTGGAAGTAGTCTCCCTGGCCAGACGGCCCCCATGAGCACTGTTCGGGGCCGTCACATCGATTTGCAAAGTGTTCGAGGATTGCCACAGCAGCCCCAGAAACAGTCTTCTATTCGTAGGGCTAATTGCAATAACTTTTAATAACAGTCCACTTGGCACATGACAGAAAGGCAATAATGACTCATGACATATGCAGTGGTCAACCTCCTCTGAGTTGTCCTGGGTGTAGTTGAGGTATGTAAATCTTGTCAAGAAACCTCGAAAGGCAAGTAATCGTGCTGCAGCTAGGGCAGTCAAATCTGAACTATGGTGAGCATTTTATCACATCAGTAGTTGTGCTTTTTTTCGGTATTGATTGTTTGGTTCGTTGTTCTTACTGTGAGTGCGCTCTTCTCGAATGGAACTATCTTGCATCATGGATGATATCAGTTCAACGTTGCTAACTGACAGAAGTCACTCAACAAGTTGGTCTATCATTCATAAACAGTGCTGACATAAATGGAGATGGTAGTCAACATGTAGACCAAACATCATTGTAGTAGCTCACGCTGTAGCCGTTGTACGTTGGTTGAATCTATTACATCAAAATATTCACCAAATGTCTCCAGTGTGAAGACTGCTAGTAACTCGATTCTACTGTTTAGAGACGTGACCTCAGAAGCACTAAGGCATGACAGAAGCACTTTATGGCTAGACTGAGCAGTCCTTAAAAGAACGACCCTTGAGTGTGAATAACCGCCATCATGACTCCCTTGTTTGGAATGGTCGCAGATTGTGACCCAGTCACAGCCATAGGTATATCACTTATGGGAGGGACTACCCTTGAGTGGCTAAGTGAACTCTTTGTGGGTTTAATGTGAACATGTCGCCTGTGTGGCGTCTGGACAAGTCACTCCTTTGTGAAGCCCTCCACTGCTTGTTATAACTCTGCCAGGAATGTTCATGAATGGAGAATGCCTCACAGAGAACCATGCAGGTCAAAGGGCAGTCATTCCCATAAGCACTGTACTTGTGTCTGTGACTTGGGTCCCAGTGTGTCACTGTGATTGTGCTATGGCCCCTCATTTCACCACTGAATATTGAAAGTACCCTAGAAATGTAAGTGCCTGTAGAATAAGCACCAGTGTACTGTCTGGTGTGCACTTGCACATACAAGGGAAATAGACACGAGTGAGTTACAAAGGGGTGTGGCCAGATTTGATCACACCCTTTGCTGCCAAGTAATGCACATGCATCATGCATGCATTGTGTATTGTGAAACAGTCAAAATGCTAAGAGAGGAGAGAAGCCAGTCCATACAGTACATTTCCACTGATGGGTGTGGTCACACATTTTGTACAGCCTATTCCAGGGCAAACCAGTACTGGGTAGTGTGCTACATGACCTACTAGTGTCTGACACCAGAACTGACAGAACAGACAATAGTTGCAAAGCTGACGGACAATGCAAGCTGCTAATTGAGATAATTAACATCTGTAAAGAGGACTTCCTGTGTACATAATGTTATGTACACTGGAATCTCAATTAGCACCACTTGCAACTAAGAACACAGTCTCAGGCCATACCCACTGCACTGGCAGTATGGAAAACAGAGCAGGAGGGTCAGGAAGATTACATCATGTGATACTGCTGCACAAAAGAATTTGTAGCCCCCCCCCCCTGCATCCATGTGAAGTCATTCACATCTAGCCTTGTTCCCAACCCCTCCCAGATTTCCGTCGCTTGGAGTATGATTAAGTGGGAGAGGGCCTGGTACATTACCTAGTGTGAGTGACATCAAGGTAGAAAGATAGGCTCGCTCAGGCTCACCCCACTTAGTTTTCTTGTGTCAATGTACAGTAGGCAGTTGTGAGATACGCATCACTTTAGTCTTGATTCCAGACTCTGGATTGCAGTATGGATAACCAAGGGAAGGCGTGGAACATTACATCACATGATACCGTGGCACAGATGTCATGAAATGATCATTCAAGCAATAAAGCCCCAAGCTCTGCCTCCTGTATCACAGCCATCCTGTAGTGGTTTTGTTTCAAGTCCAAAATATTAGGGGCTGGCACATGTCTGGAGTTTGTCTGTTTCTCTAGCTCCTCTGTTGTTGGATATAGGCTTCTTTTGTGCAGCAGTATCACATGATGTAATCTTCCTGGTACGATGGCCCAGAAGGGCCATTCCAAAGTGGCACACTTCCAAATTTGTATTTCCAAATTGATTTCGCACTTCCAAATTGGAGCTGCTACTTTGCGTGCACGTATGATTTTATTATTTATTGTCTATGTAGTATATTTCTACAGAGAGACAACTGCTCTCAGGCAGCTATATAAGATATCCTTGCCAGCAACTGTGAACACGCTTTGCACAGTAATGACCTCTGAGTTTATATTTAGATTGAGATTGGCATGGGTAAGCCATTGATATTATACGTATATTATCTATGGGTACCGTAACGTATAATATCTATGGGTACCGTAAGCCATCCTGCCGTTTGCATACGGCAGCCTTAGACCTTCCACTGTAGCAGACTGCAGCAGCATGCCATTAACTTTCAAACAGCACTTCCGAAATGACATTCTACACTCACATTTCCAAACTTACATTTCCAAACTTGCATTTCCAAACTTTGCATTTCCAAATTAATTTTGTATTTCTAAACTTGCATTTCAAAACTTCCAAGTTGCATTTCCTAAGCTGACATCATAACCCAAATGTTGTTGGCCTTCCAGGTGCCAGGGTTCTTGCAGTGTTCCGAGATACATAGAGAACCATAATTATTGGCTGGACTTTAGCCTGATTATGGCCAATGAAACACCACCTAAGGCTCATAACAAAATTACCTGAGTTGCACGAGACTAGCATGCATAATCAAGATAGATTAGCCCATGCACATGCATGATCAAATATGGAACACAGAATGCTTGATACCTTCGGTAGGCTGATAGGATGCAAAGCAGTGTCCATGGGGAATCATAACCTAAGTATGTATACTCGTGATACCTTCGGTTGTCTACTAGGATGAACAGCAGAGCAGTGTGGAATGCGAGTTTGGAAATGCAAATCTGGAAATGCGAGTTTGGAAATGCTAACATGGAAATGCGAATTTGAAAGTGCGGATGAAAATGTCAAGTTTGGAATGGCCCTTCTGGGCCACCGTATCCTGGCCCTCCTGCTCTGTTTTCCATACTGCCAGTGCAGTGGGAATGGCCTGAGACTGTGTTCTTAGTTGCAAGTGGTGCTAATTGAGATTCCTGTGTACATATATAACATTATGTACACAGGAAGTCCTCTTTACAGACATTAATTATCTCAATTAGCAGCTTGCATTGTCCGTCAGCTTTGTAACTATTGTCTGTTCTGTCAATTCTGGTGTCAGACACTAGCAGGTCAAGTAGCACACTACCCAGTCATGGTTTGCCCTGGAATAGGCTGTACATGGCTTCAAAATGTGTGACCACCCCCATCAGTGGAAATGTACTGTTAGTATGGACTGGCTTCTCTCCCCTCTCAGCGTTTTGTCGTTTCACAATACACAATGCATGCATGTGCATTACTTGGCAGCAAAGGGTGTGATCAAATCTGGCCACACCCTTTTGTAACTCCCTCATGTCTCTGGACATCATATCTGCTGACAGCGGTATGGACCGTATATGGACCATTGAATTGATCCCTGAGCACTTCAGGTGGACAAGTGATAGCTATACAAAACCAATCAGTACGTTAGCCCACAAAATGGGATGCCATAATCATAGTGTCACTTGGAAGCACAGCTGTCGAACTGTATGTGTAGTGAGACAAATGGGACGAGGGATGACAACACCTAGTTACATGTACTAACTGTTCCATTACTGATATTTTGTTTTCACTACTTGCACTAACTCTGGAGTACTCTCTTCAACAGTCTTGGAATTAACGTGATTGGATATGGTGGAGCCGTGTCTTTGGGGGAAGCTCTCAGGGTGAACCACAGCTTAAAAACACTGGAGTAAGTAACTGTTTGGGCTCACATGATCTTAGCTGAATAATTATTGTATTATACAGTCTTTACTGGGAAATATCACGAGTCTGTTGCCGTATTGTCACGAGTGCCACAGGCATGAGTGACAGTACGGCTACAGATGAGTGATGTTTCCCAGTACACACTGTATAATACATTTATCATGTTTCCACGTCATTGGAATGCGCGACATCGATATTGCGGTACTACTTAGTAACGGGACATTGTGGCTTGGCAACAATAGCGCTCGCAATCAGTGTACTAACGGTACAGCCTCATTCCCAGGCCGTGTGGGACTTACGTACCGTGCAACCCGAAATGGCTGACCACGACTTGGTTTGCAGTTGGAGAAGGGGGCCTCTTGTCTTTGATAGTTTGAATACACGAGCCCTGAGTAAGTTGGCCGCCGCCCCCCTAATAGTATAGCCACGCCAAGTCCACACCTCCATCCATTCTAGCCCACTCCAGCAGTAAGTTTCCATGCCAGCATCTGACAAGGCTTACATGCAACTGGTACTATATCCTTCATCTTGAACTCCTTGTGTTATACATCCAATAACAATCATGCCCTAGGGGATGCAATAACCCACTTCCTACATGGGTGATATGGGAAAATAAAATCTCACGGCCTAGTTTCTCTGGCTAGCGTTACTTTGCAGCAAAGGGTATGATCAAATCTGGCCACACCCCTTTGTAACTCACTCATGTCTCTGGACATCAAATCTGCTGACAGCGGTATGGACCGTATATGGACCATTGAATTGATCCCTGAGCACTTCAGGTGGACAAGTGATAGCTATACAAAACCAATCAGTACGTTAGCCCACACAATGGGATGCCATAATTATAGTGTCACTTGGAAGCACAGCTGTCGGACTGTATGTGTACTGAGACAAATGGGACGAGGGATGACAACACCTAGTTATTTGTACTAACTGTACCATTACTGATATTTCGTTTCACTACTTGCACTAACTCTGGAGTACTCTCTTCAACAGCCTTAGACGTAACAGGATTGAAGATGGTGGAGCCGTGTCTTTGGGGGAAGCTCTCAGGGTGAACCACAGCTTAAAAACACTGAAGTAAGTAACTGTTTGGATCTTAGCTGAATAATACAGTGTTTACTGGGAATTATCATAAGTCTGTTGCCGTATTGTCACGAGTGCCGCAGGCATGAGTGACAATACGGCTACAGATAAGTGATGTTTCTATAATACATTTATCATGTTTCGACGTCATTGGAATGCGTCGACATCGATATTGCGGTACTACTTGGTAACGGGACATTGTGGCTTGGCAGCAATAGTGCTCACAATCAGCGTACTAACGGTACAGCCTCATTCCCAGGCCAAGTGGGACTTACGTCCAGTGCAATCTGAAATGGCTGGGCCGTGTCTATTCGGTGGACTGGACTTGGGACTGGACTCGGGACTGGACTGTGGGACTGGACTCACAGAAAGTTGCGCTCATCATTTTGAAGCATCAAACGCTACTAAAATACTTACATGACATGAATGGCGTAGCCGACCATGACTCGATATCAGCCGTTCCAGCAGCCCTTTCTGTCAGAGCGCGTGCACCAACGATGCACTGAACTGGCTTGTTCCCAGACTGAAATGGTCTGGGGACGAACAATGAATAATTATAGGCCTACAGCACAGGCAGGCGGAAAGCAGGAATGGAAGTACCAGCCAAACTTGGCAGCACCATGCATAGAAACAGTTCAAGAAGCTGCAAAATGGTTGTACCACTTGGTATACGAGAGTTTGCTAGCAATGACCGCCATGGGTTCCTCGAAGTCGTCGTCAGATCATGGAAGAATTCACACTGAAACGAAGTCGAGCTGGTTTTGCATGGTAGGACCATGGCAGGCTGTCTACATGGTGATAGCTGTGTTGGTACACCTCGCGTACTTGGTAAGCTATTATCTACGGTGGCAGCTATATAGTGCTGTTCCGCAATTTCCTGTTTTCTGGCCTTCAGAAATGACGAGCGCAACTTTCTGTGAGTCCAGTCCCACAGTCCAGTCCCGAGTCCAGTCCCAAGTCTAGTCCACCGAATAGAGACTGCCAAATGGCTGCCCACGACTTGGTTTGCAGTTGGAGAAGGGGGCCTCTTGTCATTCTTTGATAGTTCGAATACGCAAGCCCTGAGTAAGTTGGCCACCACCCCCTAATAGTATTGCCATGACCAGTCCACACCTCCATCCACTCCAGCAGTAAGGTTCCAGGCCAGCATCTGACAAGGCTACGTGCAACTGGTACTATCATCTTGAATTCCTTGTGTTATACATCTATCATTGGCAATAACATTCATGCCCCAGGGGACGCGATAACCCACTTCCTACCGTATTTCCGCGAATAGACACCGCCCTTGAATGAACGCCGCACAATTGGAGGTGAAATAAACGCCGCCCTCGAATAAATGCCACGGCAGGTTAGCACATGCGCAAAGTATGACGATACAACGTTCCAACGTGGTACGTCTTCCAACAGTCATGGAAGTCTGAGTCCTCGAGCTCGTCGTCATCCCCCTCCATATGCATCCCGAAAAGGCATCTTCTTCACCACCGTCTTCGTCCCATGTGTATTGCTTTGTCGTAAAGCGACGGCTAATCAAAGCACTCAATGCTCCAACCGCGGATGGCACTGTGGACGGCACTTGCCGATTGGGAGTTGTTGTTTTGTGTGTTTCTCGACCGAATTTTGTAAGAGCCATACCTTCTCACCAACTTGTAGATGCATTTCGATGGTGGAGCTAGCTAGGGATGCTGTGTACGCGGCGCGGTCATACTGCCCAAAGTGATAAATGCCACCCTCGAATACAATGTAAATGCCGCCCTCGAATAGTCGCCGCACCAAACTGAACAACGAAATAAATAAACGCCGCAGCGTCTATTCGCGGAAATACGGTACATGGGCAATATGGGAAACTATCATCCTAGTTGCTCTGGCTAGCTTTTGCCATACATTCTCTATGGGAATAGCCATATCAGACTGTGTTGGAAACATGATAAATTCTTGTACAATGCAGAGTTGAAGAATTGTTCTTTCAGATTGTGAGACTTTGTAGACAATACCGTGTATTGTCTCAAACTTTGGCATCCCCAATCTATTGTTGCACCATCACTAAACTAGATTTCAGATCGTACAGCACCAGATTCCAAGGCATATACCATATAGCGCTTAAATTTTGGTCTAGATGCTTGCGAATTTCGCAAATTATTCGTCATCCGCTAAATTATTTCAACAAAACGAGTGGCAACCGCACTACTGGTAGCGCAAGCTGCTCGTTCCAATTAACGCATGTCACATGACGACCATGCTCAGTCATGTCAATAACGAGTCAGCATGGCAATGGCGAGACCAACAGCGCTCACAGCGTGAGTTTCAGGACATAATCAGTGATCACAACTGTGTGGTTGATCATAATCTTTTGTGGGTCTTTCGTGAGAGCTGTAGCTATATCTACTGTGAACGGCAAGTCGGTGAGAGCGCTCAAGCAATGGCGGCCGACGGGAAGACAAAAGCGCCACCACCAAGGTGAGTTCAGCACCAAATCGTACGTTTGGTCAGTACATGGTAGCGATCACGATCATCGGATGGTATAGTCAGAACCGTTGTAGGGCATTCGTTATAGCCACCGCACTCCTGGTAATCGTTGCATCTCACCGGCAGGGCAAGCTCACCCATCAGATTGGTACTCTGTTATTACTTTCACCCCTCTGATTGCATCCACCAGCACGTACTTACAGCTCCAAGGTAAGCTCGGATCGTCTCAGTTAGTGCACACGTGCACATGGCTGTCTCATTCCCAGCGGATCCAGAACGAAAAAAAAAAATCCACCCACACAAGGAGGCCAAAAGTGGCTGCCCGAAAAGACAAAAGCGCTCATAACTCCATCACAAAGATGAGTTTCAGCACAAATATTATACGTTTGGGTCAGTCAAAAATTACAATGATGGTGGTGTAGTCAGAATCTCTCCATGTCCTCCCCTGTGCTCAGGAGTTTTTCAATATTTGGTTTTTTCCCTACCAGTAGTGTAATGTAATATACATGTGCATGGTACAGTCATAGATAATGTAGTACGGATGGTAAGTTACTACTGCAAAGCCATTTTTGTCCCAGTGTTGCATGATTTCTAATTTTGAGAATGACCATCGACAACCAGCTGCATTCCTCTGTTGCCGAGTTAATCTAGCACAACAGCTTTATGTTAGACACAGCTTCAACCTTGAAAGCAGGCATCACTTTGCTGACGGCTAGCTAGCCAACAAACATGCAAATCAGTGTGCCACGTTAAATAGAACTTCAAAACGTCGCGCCCATAAACTCGATAATGGTGTGGCGTGTTTGAGCAGTGAAGTTTCTATGAAATTTTCAATAAAAGCTATTCACAAAGTTTAGATCCGCAAAATTTAAGCGCTATATGTGGGTTTTCATGAGGTCTTAGATTGTAAAAAGACTATGATGTCACATGGCCTCAGTATGCATGTACATGTTTATACCTAATACCATAGTCTATTGGGCAACGAAAACCACTCTGCCTCTGTTTTCAGCCACAATTTTTGGAAGGTGAAAGTTTTACTGCATCAAATCCACAAGGCCCACTAGGAAAAGATGTTCCATCAGTTTCAATCACTGATACACATGCTGTGAAAACTAACAAGACGACTTTACTTAAATTGTCTCGGCAGAGTAGAACTTCATTGAAAGACACACTGCCATATTTTAACCCTTTAAGCCCCATTGACGTCTGTAGACGTCATTTAGACCCCGTCATTTAGGCTTCTCGTCAGCCCAAAAAGAGACCAAAAAGGCTTCAGAGGGCCTAGGGACAACTTTGAGGGATGAACCCCAAAAACCTGTCGTGGGTGGTTTTTGATTTTAATGAGATTCATTGACCCAAGGATTTTTGATTTTAATGAGATTCATAGACCCCACCAAGGGCCTCATGCAAATTGGTGGTGTAAGGTGTGCCATCAGTCAGATCTGGCCCAAGTTTAGGGAAATGCTGGGCGAAAATCCGGCTGACATCCACCTTTGACCTCCGATTGCTGGGCTTGTGGGGGGTCATGAATATCATTAACGGTATTGCCAGAGGGGCTCTCCATGTGTGCGAGCCCCACCAAGTCTGGCCGCTGAGGAGCGAATGCTGTGGGAGAGGAGTACCTACGAAGGTGGTGTGCGCTAAATGCATGAAAATGTGTTGTCTTGGTGGGAAGAATTCAGTAGTTAAAGGGTTAAAAGCAGTATACAAGGCAGAGTGGTTTAAGGAGAAGGCGTGAATTTGGCAGTCAATGACTACTAGCATCAGCACATTTCCTACGTTGGTCACTGATTTCTCGTTGCCTTCTTATCCGTTTCCTTTCTTGGCCAGCTTCTAGTTGTTGCTCTCTCTGTTCCGGACTCTCTTGCCCATAGTTCCAACTTCCAAGTGGCCGCCCCCTTTCTCGAGCAGCTTGCACGTGTAGTCTGTGCGCTCGCAGTTCAAATTTTTCCAGTTGCCTTCCTAGCAGCTAGCCGTCACCTTTCTTGAGCAGCTTGTGGGTGTGGCCAACAGTCACATGCATACTAAGCATTTAATATCACAGAGTCGGTAGACTCTGTATGTAGAGATACGACGTACACGCAATATATGCTAATACAAAAAAATCTCTCCAAATCTCAGAAACGGTATACTTATAAGCCTTTATAACCACATACCGTTCATCTTTGAGTGTTTTCATGACCAGCAAGACTCCTCGCATCGCGAAAACCCGTCGCGAAAGCACCACACCAGGCACTCGCAAAACGGGCAAATTGTTTTTCTTTCTTTCTTCTTCTTCTTCTTCTTCTTCAGACAACTTAGCTCAACGTTGCCTCAATCTGTCACGATGGTTTTCGCACGAAACAGCAGCATTTTCAACCGAGCAGTGCAACAACCCATCGCTTTTTCGCTACCTCCAAGTCTTCACCAGGCGGCTGCAGCTGCCCACTCAATAACTATGGCTTCGTTTGTCACGCCATTTTCACATTTGTACGCATGCGCACCTAAACGATCACTTAGCAACGAACGTAATTATTACTCAAGATCGCTGAATTAGAAACGGCGGGGAAGATGCGTTGACCGTTGTGTTGTCAATCAAACGAGGCTTTATAGACTGAGGTTAGTCCCTGTACGCATGATTTAGCTATATTGCTACCTATACTGTATTCTGTGAGCAGGGTGAATGCCTATCTCAACTCTCAACACCCATATGAATGTCCCTACTATAAACTCAGTGCCTATGCCATGGTCTTCAGACAGGGAGAACTCAGTGGCTTTGTCACAATTGACTTGAGATGCCCGGGCCTGATTCTTCAGCCAATGCTGGAAGTGTAAACCTGAGTAATATTGTCCATATACCAAGGCAAGGGCACCTACTGCCCAGGTGCCTGTGAGGTCACTGACTTCTGCAGCAAACTTCAGCTCAAACATGCGCCTGCTGCCCCAAAAAATCACAGTAATAAAAAACATTACAAATGTAGCAGGATGTAGGGATACCAGAACGGCAAAAAGTGAGGAAACAAGAGGGATGATTGAACATAACAGTGAAGTATACAATCACCCCTACATATCTTTTTTCATTGTACATGTATATATGGAAGAAGATCTCTGTAGGGGGGGTTGTATACTTCACTGTTATGTTCGATCATCCCTCTTGTTTCCTCACTTTTTGCTGTTCTGGTATCCCTACATCCTGCTACATTTGTAATGTTTTTTATTACTTGTCAAAGTTTAGTTAGTGAAGTTCTTTGCACATGTGCCAAGTTACTAACTGTCGCATGCATAATTATGTGTACGTACCCAGCACTAGCTACGTCACCGCACTTTGGCACCGAGACAGAAAAATCTAGTCCACCGCTCCAAAAGTGACTCGTACAATCATCAAGTTCACTGGTTGTAGTGTAGCAGAGTGGAGTGATAACGGGTTAGCTTTGCAAACCACTTGACCTGTGAATGGATGTGGTTAACGCTGCAAAATTTTATGTAAGGCCTTTCTGCAAGGCTCCCACACAACCCAGTAAACATGGCAGCCACGTACAGTGTGGTCCCCAGACTCAAGACACTGGAGTGTACATGTGCCATGACATGGAAACGAGTTATTTGAGGCCTATTCCCCTCGTGTACACATCCACTCAACAGCTAAACCACACTGACAAGAGGGTACAGGGTTAGTGTAAGGCTCATGCAGTGAATGGTTCCTAGGTTTCCAAGAATGTTCTGTACTCTTCAAGAAAGGCTTGGAGACCACCCGGGCCACATACCCACAGTCTAGCTTGGCAGACTGCTTTATCAGCAGTTTCTGCTCATGTTCGAGTAGCACTTCTAATGGTTCTGCACTAGAGCCTTTTCAGTGGAAATATTACAACTTGAATGTAACTTTGTTTTGATGGTGACGGTACTAATTATGGTTGTTTTCTTTCACTTCAGCCTTGCACATCAAGAATTTGGTCATCGGATTTCAAGTCAGAAACAAAGTCAACTAACCCAAGAATTTGTAAGTAGAATCATATGTGACAGTCCCGTGTAGAAATCGAAGATTATTCCGCATTGGCCAAAAATGAGTTATATAGTGATGCTAATCGAAGCCTTGGGGCTTCCCCAACACTGTGCGGAAGTCTTAGCGCTAATATAATCGTTGAGTAGTTACGCCCACGAAAGTGCACTGACCTCGGGTCGTTTACACAGTATAAGCACGCGGTACCGTCAACACGCGATAAGATTCAACGCTCTGTATCTGCGATTGTGCGATAGCTACAAACACGGATCAAACGCCAACAGTGAGAGGGATCCTTCGTCTAAAGCAACAGACCTATGAAGCAAAACAGGTAAACAGCACCTACACACTGAGCGTTAGATCGCTACTATATATACGGATCGATCGGTGTTATAACGCTTACTGTGCTGTGTCTGTCCTGTTGGTATCCTTCGGACATGGATATTCCTTAGACAAGGGATCCATCTTGCTGCTGCTTTTTGTCCCTTGTTTCTAGCTGTTGTAGAATAGGCGCTAGAAAGCGTTGAAAATTAACATTTATAATCGCTCCACATTCCGGAATAATCTACACGGGACTGTCACATATCTTAGTAACTTTGTATTTTATTACTACTACTACTAACTGCTATTCCTGTAATTATTATTCAAGACAGTTGTGATTATGTATTATGAGCCCAAAAATGTGATTTACAAGTGCTTGCAGTGACACACACTCACAACAGTAAGTACTGTTACTCTGTGTCTGGACTCTGTTGAGTACAATGTATTTCTTTCTGAAAAGACATTGATTGTCTCAGCTTCCTTGTACAGCCTGCATGGGGAGATGGGGAGGACTTCAATAGACGGGTTGCCAATAGTGACAGACCTGTCACTGCAGAGCAGCCAAATTGAAGTGTTCCACTGCTGCTGGTCATGACCTGCAGTCCCTCACATGATGCTAAGAACCAGAGTGGTCTAAAGTGTTCCACTGCAGCTGGTCATGATCTGCAGTCACTCACATGATGTTAAGAACCAGAGTGGTCTAAAGTGTTCCACTGCTGCTGGTCATGATCTGCAGTCACTCACATGATGCTAAGAACCAGAGTGGTCTAAAGTGTTCCACTGCTGCTGGTCATGACCTGCAGTCACTCACATGATGCTAAGAACCAGAGTGGTCTAAAGTGTTCCACTGCTGCTGGTCATGACCTGCAGTCACTCACATGATGCTAAGAACCAGAGTGGTCTAAAGTGTTCCACTGCTGCTGGTCATGACCTGCAGTCACTCGCATGATGCTAAGAACCAGAGTGGTCTATGCGGTGGCCCTGGAGGTCGCGTCTAATGCATAGGGCCTATGGCCTAATGACGTATACCCAACATAATACACGATTGACTTAATAGCTGATACCCAATACGCGACAGACTTAATACCTGATACCCGATACACGATATGCCTAATACCTACGACTAACGCCGCAATACCCAAAACGCGATTGACTTAATACCTAATACCCAACACGGAATAGCCCTAATGTCGCAATGCCCCCCCCCCCCCCAATTGGGGCTCACTAAGTTCGCACACAGCGCTGATCGATGCCCAGGATATGATGTAATCGCAAGAATGAACCCTGACCTTGCAATGGATGCCAACTTCGATTGATGACTTCCACCTGTTGTGAGGAATGGCGTAGCTACTATGGAAGCTGTACTAAGAGAACCTGGAGAAGACGCCGGAACTTCATCGTATTATAAGAATTTTTTGCACCAGGCTATCTATCAATGAATCATGTAGCGCTAGCTAGGAGACTGATCGTGAGATAAATTCTGCAGTGTCCGTCAGGTAGATCTATCCACTCGTGGAGAGCCTCTGACTCTCCTCCTGTGACACTGATGATCAACAGCACCACACTGGCAAGATCTCAGCATAATGCTGATCAAAGACTGCTCTCTCGAACTTGTCCCTACCAACACCAGAGAGGCTGTCCAAGCTGCCAGGAAAATTCATCCAACTGAAACCTTTCAGTCCCCTTGAAATTTGCTCTCTGGGACCATCATTTCAGCAAATGGAAATCGCTGGCTGATACCCTTGCTATAGATGTTGAACAATTCTGCCGAAGATGCATGTGAATTGCATGCATGTTCATTTTCATCCCCCCCCCCCCCCCCCCCCCCCCCCCCCCCCCCCCCCCCCCCGTACACTCTATAATTGGCTATTTCTGTTGTAAGTAACTTGTTTATGTACAGTTCAGCCAGTACAGTTCAGGCAATGTCTTCTCTCGGAGGCTACCTTGTGTCCCAGGCTACAGTAGCATATCTCCTAGTGTCAGATACATCTCATAGGCCTACTGTTGAGCCCTTTCTGGACAACGAATCTATATAGCCTACCAACATACACACACACACATGGCACGCACAAATTGTTCATCCAAGAAACAGACAATCATGATTGATAATGTCCCCGTTGGTTGGAAACTAGCTATATAACTCCTTACTTGCCAGTCACTGATTTTCTGACAATCACTGGCTGTCTCCCTACAAGATACAGCATGCTGAGCAGGGCCGGATCACTGTAAAAGATATTGGGTGGGCCAGAATCCATTGGACGCTGCCGAAGGCAGTGTGCAGAGGTGTGAAGCGCTGATCAGTCCGCGCGAAGCGCGGGAAATTTTTTTTCACCTTCATTTTCCAGTTATCAGGAGAAGCTCTCGTGGCACCTTCGTACTTTGCACTGCAAGTTCCAGATGTAAGAGGATTGCAGGTCCAGCGGTCGCCATGTGCTTCTTTCTTGCTCAGGCGGGCGGGGCCTGGGAACGAGGCTATGACCCGATCACTAGTACGAGTGCGAGTGTCGATCGACTGAGCGCTCGATGTTGCCTCGATGCGCTCGATGTCGCGATGGAGCGACAGGTAAAAAAACACAAAAACTACCTGGCCTGAGAATTGGGTGGGCCATGGCCCATGCACCCGGCCCACCCTGCTGCGCCGGTGTCACGGTAGAATGGGGCCCCCTTGTATTGGGGCCCCCCAGGCCCCAATTTATTTATTTATTTATTTTTATTTTTTTTTTTTTTATGAAAGTTTATGCATGATGCAATGGATACATAATAGTTAAATAATAGCTAATACAACTATGTACCCACGATTAGTAATGACAGATAACAATAAGTTAAACTACATAAAAAGAGGTGCAGTATGTACTTTAATGGAATGTACTGTATACGTAAATCCATCCTGAGGCAAGTGGTTCCAGACTGAGATAGTATTAGGTACAAACTAATTATTTAAATGCATTAGTGTGAGCAAAAGGTTGGTACAACAAACTTTAAGGTAAGGTTTGAGAATGTCTACTAGGTTGAGAAATAAATACATTTAAATAAAAATGACCATGAATAAATTTGTAAAGAGTACAAGGACTTAAATATAATCTGCGATTCTCAAGGGTTGGCATTTGGGTTAAATCAAGCAGATCCAGATATCCTGAGTCCCAGCTCTTAGTACACATTTTCAGGGCAAACTTTTGGACATTCTCCAGTTTCGTGATATCTTTTGTTAGGGAGGGGTTCCAGACTTGAGCAGCGTACTCCATGCAGATGAGGGCGCACGAGCATTTGGTACATTTCAAGAAGACTGTGACTATTAGTGTTTGTAGAGAACCTTCTATACAAAAGTCCAACAAGTTTCTTAGCCTTGGTACAAATGGAGTCGACGTGGGCAGACCAAGATAAGTCTGTTGATAGAAGGACTCCTAGGTATTTGAAGGTTTCAACTTGTACAATTTACCGGTCAGATGGGTCCCCCCGGCCCCATGCTACCGGTAAATTGGGGCCCGGGGGGCCCCAGGTTACCAGTAAGATGGGGCCCCTTTTGTGAGAATGCCCCCCCCCCCCCCCCCCCCCCCCGGCTATTGCCTCCAGCTAGCTATAGGGAGAGAGGTAGCCGAGTCAGTATCCAGTGGAGAAGTACAGGGTTGAGATAATTGTTGTTCTTGAGCTTGTCTATCAGTGCACAGTGAGGCACACAGTCCAAGGCCTTTTAACAATACCGCTCCTACATCTTCACCACTCCATACTCAGTAATATTAAGGCCTGGGACCAGCTAGATCAGACACATTTTTGTGTTGTGTTTGCAAAGTTATTGTGCTCCAGTGGAATCATACATTGAAAATGAATGTCACTTTTGGGTTAGCCCCACCCCTCTCGAGTCCAATGACGTCATTTTCGGCCACGCCCAAGCAATCTGTCCTGCAATATGGCTTCGTTAGCAAACCCGCTAGGCAACTACAAATGCTAAAAAGCGGCAACTTAAAACCCCATGAACCTCCGTGATTTCTTCGTGGCATAGAGAGCTGAAAGCCCACTACATTTTAGGCCTAGCGATAGTTGATAGCTGGTATAGGTAGAGAGGTATAGCTATTCAACATGCAAGCAGGGCAACACTACTCAGATAAACCTACCTCTAGATCACTCGAAGAACGTTCAATCAATAATCGCTAGGGTGAACAGCTTTATCTAGTCGGTTGACATACGATGGGCCACACTAGAGTCCTTACAACCCGGGTTTAAGTTGCCGCCTAACACATCGACTCCAAACTTGTAGATCTGTGCGGCCATTCTCTGCAACTGGGCGTGGGAGGAGCACTCATCATGTGACATGTACTGGAAAACACGTGCATGCAATCGCATCAGCTAAACTGTGCACGCGAACAACAGCACAGTAGTGGACTTTCATAGCAATACTGCCAATAGCGGTCTTTGCTTCACTCCGTCCGACTTGTACAGATCCAGCAAAAGCGCTGCAAATTGTGCTGTACTGATTTGCCATGCAACTATGCGCGTGACTATCACAACGTTTGGCCAACGCCTACTTGTAAATAATTCTATTACGGTCTATGAATAATTTTATTGTGGTTACTACGAGATGCGTGCGCAGCCAAGCAAGGTCCCATTCCTTAACAGACGTGAGTAGCAGTTGCAACCAGTTGTGAAACTTTCCAGTAGACTGGCAGTTGTTGCCAATTTTCCCCGCTAGAAGCCAAACTAGGACCCAATGAATGGTTTCGGGTGATCTGTCAGAATAATGCAAATGTGTTTCATAATCAGTATGGGCATGCAGCAATGATAATTATAGGACAATAGTTTTTATACAGGGTTGTAGTGCAGCGGCATAGTCAGACATACCAAACCAATTGTTCACTTTTTGATAAAAGCACCAAAATTGGTACACATAGACATTAATATACTGTCAGATATTGAAATTGTGCCTGCGTCAGTCGTGGTGGGCGGTTTCCAAAATGGCCACCATGCAACATTACCAAATTAGGCAATGTTGTCTTAAATGACTCTTAGTGGCAATCCTTCAAGTCCTTCGATACATGAAAGTCATGAAACACAAATTTATTACAGTACCTGACTCAGTCTCACTGAGAGAGGACTCATGCAGTGGACTGTATATAGTAATATGGTGGTGGGTGATTGAATAACCCATACTTTACTTAGTTACTGCTACAAAGACCCAATAGTTGCCAAGTGAATCAGCTTGCAGCTGTCTCCACAGCTAGTGTTGCTAATGTTGTGAATAGCTAAATAGCTCCACCCTGGTTCACCATTGTCCCATAATCAGTCGGCCTGTCATTCCCAGTTAACTCTGTTTTTTGTCCATTAATTAATCATCAATAACTACCACTGTTCATTGGAGGTGAGTCAGGTCAATGATGCAGTGCAGCAGTGGCAGTGAGAGCTTTCCAATCACACATGACTCACTTGCTGCTGATCACATGACAGCTTCATGCATGCACTCCCCAACTATATATGGATATCAGGTGCACATCTGCATATCCGTATGTAGTCCTTGGGTGTTTGGGTGGAAAGGTGGCCCTTCCACCATTGTCCACTGGAAGATGTAAACTTTCATCAAAAGGTCACTCTATCCTGGGTGTGGCTCCCCTCCCTTCCCATGAGTATGATGCATAACATTTTGTATACATACTACAACACGTGCACGAAAGTCAGTGATTGGAAAGATAAGTCCATGCGGTGGTTAGCCAGCAGGTACCTGCAGACAACATTACCGTCACGAAGTGAAACTATAACCACTGCATGTCTAGGCCTTCAAGTATGCATTTTATAAACTTCTACCCAACGAATTAATGTGGAATGTGCATGGGATTCCTGATTCTAAAACAGGCTGATTCCCAGTCCCAATGGCCTGGAGGGAGGGGTTGTTAATAATGCTCTCCCTTGCGTATCAAAATATGTAATGGCCCTTGCCTTAGCTACTGCTCAGTAGGCCATAAATGCTACCACTGAACATGATCCCTATATATTCGTGCCAGCACGAAAACTGTACTGTCTTGGGTCCTTTCTGTAAAATTCTAGGGTTGGTAGTATTGTCAAGTACAGATTCGACACAAATAAGCATGTAGCCAAATATCATTTTGCTGACCTGTTTGCACAAATATCTCCAAGTTGGAAAAAACACACACAGGTGCGTGTATGTATATGAAACCCCTGACTTTGGAGACCACAGGCCTCAGATCTAGGGTAGTGTCATGTAGCTGGCATTAAATTTTGTGCGTGACAATTTAGCTGCAAGTGTGTCTTCTGTGAGCTAAGCTAGCCTCGTTCTCAGGCCCGCAACTGCAAGACTGCAGTCTGCAGACAGAATGAACGGCAAATAAGTAAATGCACTATTCTGTTGCTCAGCTAGTGTTACTGGTAGCACTGGTTGTTTCAGTGGTATTAAGGTTACGATGTACAATTCGATAAACTTTTTTAGTAACTTAGCCGCTTAATATCTCAGGAACTATGACAGATATCAATCTGAAACAAGTTGCATTCCAACATTCCAACATAACGTGAAAGAAGTATGAACACATGGAACTGGAAAGTAAAATGCCTCAAGGCATTTGGACCTAGGCGATTAGATTCACTGTTCAAGTGCTTTTGCACCAAATTACTGAGAGGCAGATGGGAGCCCAACCCTCAAAAAATTCTCCAGCACTAGTACACAGTACTTGCTAGGTCGTGACAAAGAGATATAATATTATGGTGATCTGTGTATATAATTATTATTTTTAGCTATAATAATGTACAAAACCTTACTGGTTCAGCCAAGATGAGCTTCCGTAGGCATGCATAATCTCTGTTTTATGCCCCAATGTCGTGATTTTTGCTTCATGTCACCCTGCAAAATACATCAGGCTACCCGTGAAGCAAGTCAAAATTCATGAGAAACAATTTCCCTTCGTTCTATTTGGCGCAAGGTATGAAATACTGCAAGGTCTCATTAGTCTGCTGTTTGTAACCACTCTGAAATTTTCCCTTTTAGTAGGCACAATTCCCAATGTTAGGCACAATTCCCAATTCTATGGTGTCAGAGAGAATACCCCAAAAAGACTACGCAATATGTTGATCCTTCGCATTCATCTGCAGGAGGAACTCCACATGCCTGGCTCATCACATCACAGTTAAATTGCAGTCTGCATGACATAATACATGCAACACCAGGATTATCCATGCCATATGGTCTTATTACAATCCATTGCACTGCACCGGCAATTGTCTAAATGGCATTCACGCGTATTTTGCCCTGCTGTTTCATGCCCAACAGAGCTAGGTTCTCTGGGTGGACTGGTACAAATCTGTAACCACATTTAGCAATTCAGAGAACACAACTCCTTTTGAATGCTATCACTAGCTCCTTTTGGACTTTCAAATTCCAATTGATTGTCATCCCAAACATACTAATTTGTACCCCAGATGTTTCCCCTAATATGAATCCCAGCAGTCAGCCCATTTTTCTTGCAGGAATGCAGGCAGCATGTTCTTCTTGTCTTGCAGCCACCCTTATATATAGAATCCCTGCTACTATTGACCTGCAAGGTGCCAGTTTCTGTTCCCACAAAGGTTTATTAATGATAATCAGTAACCATGCATGTCCATTTCCGGAAATCACTGCTGTAACGTGGCACATAAACACAGAATAATTCTAGCAAGGATGGGGCAGTCACAAGTTATGGAAAAGAACCCTAAAAAGTGCTATTAAAGACATTATAGTACTGCATTAATCCTGTTGAATAACGCCACATGGCGGCCATTTTGGAAACCACCCACCACGGCTGACGCAGGCACAATTTCACATGCCTCAATATCCAAAACTGTTCACGGTATATTAATCTATATGTGTACCAATTTTGGTGCTTTTATCAAGAAGTGAACGATAGGTTTGATATGCCGCTGCACTATTGCCCTTGTCACAGGATTTGTACATGCAATGGAGAAGAAAATTGGATTCCAGTTGTGATAGATAATTGTTATGAGCTTAGTAACTGGGGCAGCAATACTTAGCGCTGTTCCCTTCAACAGAAATCTTATCTGGGCCGCTTGATTTAGCTAGTGTCTATTGGTTGCAGCAGATGTAGAATCTCTTCCTCGATCAGGACACAATAGTTCCTCACTATAGTGTTTGGACTAACCTCTGATGGTGTAGTTTCAGATAATACATCTGGGTCATTCAGGGGTGGCAGTGACCCACTGAAGTAACAAGACAAGTAGCTATCAGGACACAATAGTTCCTCACTATAGTGTTAGGACTAACCTCTGATAGTGTAGTTTCAGATAACACATCTGGGTCATGCAGGGGTGGCAGTGACCCACTGAAGCAACAAGACAAGTAGCTATCGGGACACAATAGTTCCTCACTATAGTGTTAGGACTAACCTCTGATGGTGTAGTTTCAAATAACACACCTGGGTCATTCAGGGGTGGCAGTGATCCACTGAAGTAACAAGCTATCTATTCAACGTTGATGACTTGTCCTTGTCTGTTATCGCTTCATTGCCATCCAGTGAAAGGGTAGGTACTGCAGACTTATACATCAGCTCTCATGTGCTTCATTGTTTTCTAGAACTGCCTTTTATTGACATTCCTAGTTAAAGATTGATTGCTAGTTTGGAAGTACGCAACATAGCTCGACCTCGTTTCTCATTGTCCTCAACGTTTCCAGAGCTGTGGGGACCCACTTGGCTCAAACACGTCCAGAAGTTTTCCCTACGTATAGCTATATGAGCACTAAAAGTTGGGATAGTAGTATAAAATGGAAGATTTTGCATGAAAGCCAAGTTCAGTAAAATGAGCTTAAATATTTTAAGCATTGGATAGTGTTAGCTATAACTTCTGGGAATGGGCACTCCCATTGTTGATAACACACTTAATTGCAATTGGGTACAGGTCACGTGACCAGTCCTAATTGGAAACAGCTGGCCATGGAGAAAGTTAGTTTACCATCTCTTCAAGCTGCTGCAGTGAAGTGATATTGCGAGTGACACAGGAGTGTAAAAGTAGTATAGTTTCGAAAGCCTTAGCTCCTCGAACTCTGACAGCAATTTGAGGTAGATTGCAATCAGAAACAGAAGCAAACCCACAGACCTCATCTGGCTAAAGTTGCCAGAGATCTGAGCGGGCCTACCTCAAGTGATTGTGATGATCATCTAAGTCAAAATTAACATGCTCTAACTTTATACCTGAGGACAGACATCTAGCATTTCTCTGTTAATTGTACATGAACTGGTGCAATTGTGCACTTGAAATCAGCTCCAAATCTGAGGGGTCATTTGGTACTTGAAGGTGTAAGTGGGTTGATTGGTCATTAAAGATTTAGAGGTGTGCTTATCTTTGCATATTTGCGAAATCTCGGTTACCTTTATTTGTGTACCGTATGTTTAGAGTAATAGTTCATCTTCCAGACATTAGTTTGTACCCCAAACTTCTAACATAACACTCGCGATTGCTTTCATGCAGAACCTTTATAGAAAAACAACAACATTATTGATCCTACTGGCCCATGCAAGCAGCAGTGTTAGCTACTCAAGGAACATTCCACGAGTTTTGTTCTGATTCTGCAAGCAATCAAAAGATTGACAAAGCATGCCAGTAAGAATACTGAACTCTAATTGGTGACTTCAGCCAACACATTTTTCTGCTGTTCCTGCATCTCGTTACATTTCTTCTCTTGTAGCTACTATCATGTATAAAGCAATTTTGTTACCCTATATAGCTACAAGGGTCCACTTGGACAATAAAGGGACGCTCTAATGCAGGATACCGACAGTTTTATGATAGCATCACTTCATTGCATACAGCAGACAGTAGCTAGCAAGCTACATAGTTAGCTACATAGTCCAGGAAACACAATGCAATTCAGCAGATTGAGCCGTAAGTGTACACTGGTTGTATTTGTTCTCGTATTGCAAGTGTTTCAGAGCTGACATGTTCTTGCTCAAACTCTGACAGCAGAGACCTGTTGTACTGGTTGGGACTGACCAATCAATGAGGCAGTGAATCGGTATTTGAAAGATCATCTCCTGCTTCAAGGCTGCTTGGATGCATGTGTGTACCTTCTCAGTCAGCAAAGTGCCAATTTTGCCTGCAAGCAATAAACTGTCAAACACATTCATGTAGGTTTTCTTGTAGGGCTGTACAATTATATAGTATAAAGTAATAAAAAACATTTGAAAATGTAACAGGATGTAGGGATACCAGAACGGCAAAAAGTAAGGAAACAAGGCAGGGATGATCGCACAAAACAGTGAAGTATACAACCCCCTACAGAGATCTTTTTCCATAATATTATACGTGTATAATGAAAAAGATATGTAGGGGGATTGTATACTTCACTGTTTTGTGCGATCATCCCTGCCTTGTTTCCTTACTTTTTGCCGTTCTGGTATCCCTACATCCTGTTACATTTTCAAATGTTTTTTATTACTTGTTTATGTCCTTTTTTTATCAGCAGTGCATGCAATTTGCCATCACAGAGCAGAAGTCGGTGTCCTCACAAGTAGAAGGAGCCCTTGCTTTGGTATATGGACAAATTATATTGACTCCGGTACCGGTATTCACATTGGCTGAAGAATCAGACCCAAGTCAATCCTTTCTGGATGGATACTAAGGCAGTAATCCCTGTCTGAACACTGAAGACCATAATATTATTAGCTATATACCAGAAGTAGCAAGATTTATAGTCTTTAGATAGGCATTCAGCCCTCTCACAGAACACAGAAGGTAGTATACTAGTAACACAACGGCGCAAGACACTTCTAATTCAGCGATCTTGAGTAATAATTACGTTCGTTGCTAAGTGATCGCGCATGCGTACAAACGAGAAAATGGCGTGACTAAAGAAGCCATAGTTATTGAGTGGGCACCTGCAGCCGCCTGGTGAAAACTTGGAGGTTGCGAAAAAGCGATGGCCAGGTGCACTACTCGGTGTGAAATGCTGCTGTTTCGTGCGAAAACCATCATGAGAGATTGAGGCGACGTAGAGCTAGCCCGTCTGAAGAAGAAGAAGAAAGAAGAAGAAGAAAGAAAAACAATTTGCCCGTTTTGCGAGTACCTGGTGTGGTACTTTCGCGACGGTTTTTCGCGACGCGAGGAGTCTTGTTGGTCATGAAAACACTCGAAGATGAACGGTATGTGGTTATAAAGGCTTATAAGTGTACCGTTTCTGAGATTTGGAGAGATTCTTTTGTATTAGCATATATTGCGTGTACGTCGTATCCCTACATACAGAGTCTACCGACTCTGTGATGTGGATACGATCAGGAACATCAGTACACACAGCAACCAGCCTGTTTGGTGTTGATGAACAATAATTATGGTAATTGACAATGATGATTGCCTGAATGCAAAAGGTCAAGTAGGTCCCTCGGTCCCTCCTCATGTGAAGTACTTTTGCGTAGACATTGTTCCTCCTGTGTAAACTTGCAACATGATGGATGTTGCATTGTGTTTTTCTCTGGGTCCATGCAGTGCAGGTTTTCCTGGTTTCTTGTCACTTAGGAATCCTTTTGTCCATAATTATTTGTCTTGGTTGCTGCCGTCATCAGGGTTACTGACACATGAATGTCCCAGCAAGAATTTCTTACTCAGATCGCCTGATGTACTTAGAAAGCAAGATATTGAGTCATATTATAAGATTTTCATGTAAGAAGGACCCCATCCTTGATAAGATCATGTGAAAGGTCTTGGGTTTTTGCTTGTAAGACACAAATATGTTGAGAGATCTTGTCAAGATCATCTCAAGATATTGGTCTGATCATGCTTGCATGGCCTGTGGTAAGAACTCATAGTAGCTAAGCTTGCTGACTAAGATTTTGGTAAGATCAAAATTAAGATCTTAGTAAGATCATCTCAAGATCTTGGCCTGAGGTACATTCCAAGATCTGATTTAGATTTTGGTGAAACCAAGCATGTTGAGAGATTGTGATAGGATCATCTCAGGATCTTAGTCTGATCTCCTTGGCCTGAGGTAAGAACTCTTTATATAGAGCAAACACAGGTGGACATAATCAGGCACTGAGACGACATTCTCACAAGTCATGTACTTTTGGTGTGATATTCTGTGACCTGAGCTGTTCTTCACGCATTCTAAGGCCTCATTTAGATTTAGCTATAGGTAAGAATCACTCACCTCTCAAATGTTCTCAAGATCTTAGTCTGATCATTGAAGTTATCTTTCAGTAACATCATCTATCTTTGTATGATCTTGAGATTGTCTTGGCCTTATGTATGAACAAATTCTAATTAGAAAGTAATAAAAAACATTGAAAATGTAACAGGATGTAGGGATACCAGAACGGCAAAAAGTAAGGAAACAAGGTAGGGATGATCGCACAAAACAGTGAAGTATACAACCCCCCTACAGAGATCTATTTCCATATACATGTATAATGAAAAAAGTTATGTAGGGGGATTGTATACTTCACTGTTTTGTGCGATCATCCCTACCTTGTTTCCTTACTTTTTGCCGTTCTGGTATCCCTACATCCTGTTACATTTTCAATGTTTTTTATTACTTGTTTATGTCATTTTTTTTAGCAGCAGCACATGCAATTTGCCATCACAGAGCAGAAATCGGTGTCCTCACAAGTAGTAGGAGCCCTTGCTTTGGTATATGGACAATATTGACTCCGGTATTCACACTGCCAGCATTGGCTGAAGAATCAGACCCAAGTCAACCCTTTTCTGGATGGCAGTAATCCCTGTCTGAAGACCATAATATTAGCTATACCAGAAGTAGCAAGATTTATATATTGTTGAGTCTTTAGATAGGCATATTCAGCCCTCTCACAGAACACAGTAGGTAGTAACACACGTAAATTATACGCACAGACAGCAGAGTTTAGAATTTGCAACACAACGGCGCAAGACACTTCTAATTCAGCGATCTTGAGTAATAATTACGTTCGTTGCTAAGTGATCGCGCATGCGTACAAACGAGAAAATGGCGTGACTAAAGAAGCCATAGTTATTGAGTGGGCAGCTGCAGCCGCCTGGCGAAGACTTGGAGGTTGCGAAAAAGCGATGGCCAGGTGCACTACTCTGTGTGAAATGCTGCTGTTTCGTGCGAAAACCATCATGAGAGATTGAGGCGACGTAGAGCTAGCCCGTCTGAAGAAGAAGAAGAAGAAGAAGAAAGAAAAACAATTTGCCCGTTTTGCGAGTACCTGGTGTGGTACTTTCGCGACGGTTTTTCGCGACGCGAGGAGTCTTGTTGGTCATGAAAACACTCGAAGATGAACGGTATGTGGTTATAAAGGCTTATAAGTGTGACGGTTTCTGAGATTTGGTGAGATTTTTTTGTATAAGCATATATTGCGTGTACGTCGTATCCCTACATACAGAGTCTACCGACTCTGTGATATATACGGGCAAGTGGAAAAGGCGGATACGGTCGGACGCGGACACGCACGCGGACGCAGACACGGACGCGGACACGGACGCGGACACGGACACGAGCCAAAATTAATTTTTCAGCCCTTTTCAGCCCTTTGCAGTGTAGGACAGAAGGTTATTCATTGGCTAAAGTTGCTTGCTTAGCCTTCTTTCATGTCTTACCTGGAGTCAGCAGAGGTCAAAGGCCACGTGCATATTTAATGAGCTTCAACGAAAAGATTAGAAGAGCTTTTATTTTGTGCAGAAACCAAACTCAAGCATTTTGCCAAAGCAGAGGAAGCAGAAATAATATTCCTATACAATCTATGATGGCTGATCGAAGCTCGAACTTTCATTGTTGAAGCTCATTAAATATGCACGTGGCCTTTGACCTCTGCTGACTCGAGGTACTAGCACATTGGAGAAGCACATTGCTAATCTTTTGCTGCAGCAACTAACGGAGGCACGGTCAATCTTTGCTACACAGTGGGGATTCCAGTGTGGAAAATCCACAGTCACTGCTCTACTGGAGACCACTTATAACTGGTTTGAGATGCTGGAAAAAGGAAATGAAGTTGGCGCTGTATTCTTTGATTTTAAGAAAGCGTTCGATTCGGTACCTCATCGTGCTCTGTTAGAGAAGCTGGAGAACCTACAAGTCAATCACATACTTGTAAAATGGATTCACAGTTACCTCACAGATAGGAAGCAGCAGGTGGTGGTAAATGGCAGTTCATCAAACCCTCTCCCTGTGCTATCTGGTGTCCCGCAGGGCTCAGTGCTTGGGCCACTGTTATTCCTGACATACATCGATGGGATCTCATCCATTACCCTCTCGCCAGGCAGTCACCTAACACTATATGCCGATGATATGTTGCTGTTTCGACCTATCTCTAACCATACCGACTATTCCCTCTTGCAAGAAGACATAAACAGAATATCTGAGTGGGTCGATGCTAACTACCTACAATTCAACACTCAAAAGTGTAGTTTCATGCGGGTCACCAGAAAACGGACTGGTATATGCCCACCCACACTGCATCTCTGTTGCCAGCCATTGCAAGTGGTGGACTCCTACAAATATCTTGGGATCCTCCTATCATCAGACTTGTCCTGGACACAGCATATTGACTCAATCTGTGGTAAAGCAAGAAAGCTGACAGGGCTGATCTACCGCCGTTTTTACCAGCATTCAAACCCTGAGAGCCTATCCCAAATGTATATCTCACTCGTTCGCCCCCACTTTGAGTATGCCAGCCAAATCTGGAACCCTTACAAACATGGGGAAGTCAATGCTCTTGAGAAAATACAAAAATTTGCTCTAAGAATGTGTGCAAAGCAGTGGGATAGTAGCTATGATGACCTCTTACAGCTGTTTTCTCTGCCATCACTTCAACAACGCAGACTCTTCCTCGATCTATGCACCATGTTTAAAATAGTAAATGGTCTGTTTTATTTTCCACCTGGTAATTTTGTAGAGCAAACTCCCAGAGTCACAAGGTCACAGTCTTACCAATTATTTCTTTGTCCATATGCGCACACAACTAGTTTTTATAACTCTTTCATACCCCGCACCATACGTAATTGGAACATGTTTACTGCACATACACCCACCCAACCTGCTTCTGTATCATCATTTAAATCTAATATTTGGGCATACATGCAAAATTAGCTATTGTACAGCTATACTGTGTGTCCATTGCATTTCTGCATAAATTTTCATAGAAAAAAAAAATAAATAAATAAAAGACATGCTAGCCTCGTTCCCAGGCCCCGCCCAGCTATTTTTGTTCGCGCGTGGGAGAGCCTGGGAACGAGGCTAACAATAGGCTAAGCAAGCAACTTTTAGCGAGTGAATAACCATGTTTAGCTTCTGTCCTACACTGCAAAGGGCTGAAAAATGAATGTTCGTGTCCGTGTCCGTGTCCGCGTCCGTGTCCGCGTCCGCGTCCGCGTCCGACCATATCCGCCTTTTCCACTTGCCCGATATATACAGGTACCCGATTTAGGTTTCGGTAAATGCCATTCATCATCGATATAGAGTGCACTGTAACAAACTTCAAAGACGTCCAGGCAGTGCTGCTCACTTTGGTTCTCCAGTCTGCAGTCCTGAGGGGTAGTACTGAACTATTAACTATGGGAGAAGTCTTGAAAGGAATTTGGACTTGCCATATATAGGCTGTAATTTTGCCTTAAAGAGAAGGTATACTATGCAGGAGGAGGAGGAAGAAAGAGGGGGATAAGAGGGAGGGAAGGAGGAAGAGAAGGGAAGGAGGAAGAGAAGGGGACGAGGGGAGGGAGGTCAATAAGTTCATACAGTCATGCGTACAGGTTTGCATGAGCAACTATGGATCAACTTTCCGCGATTGATAGACCTCCATTTATAGCAGAAACTGGAGGCAGGGATAGCATAATACTACTCTTTCATAAAATTTCATGGAATGGATGTTCTCACATGTTGTACATGTACGTCTTTGCATTGACCTCCTCTCATTTGCCCACCACACATGCGGATCTTGTTTTGGTCGAAGAGAATACCACATACTCTGATATTTTCAGTGTGGTTTCAGGTTTTTTAAAACACTTAACCAGAAACATGATGTCCGCGAGTTTGTACCAGAACATGAGTGGAAAAAGGTTCAATTGTACTAGCCTGGACTTGTAGTCTAGCTCGTAGTTGTTCAAGACAAATTTGGTTGCTCGACGTTGTACTCTTTCCAGTAGCTCAACATGTTTGATTAAACTGGGTCTCCATGCAGGAGAACAAAAGGTCAACTGTGGCCTGACCAATGCAAGATAAAGATTCTTTCTGACACATAGGTGAAGTAAATGTTGTCAGAGATGCAAACCAGCATGCATGAGTGTATAAACACAGTCAGGGGCTGTGCAGTTCATTGTCACATACCACAAAGATGAGACCAGGAGCAGGAGGTGACATCTGCTGATGCTAATCAGAGTGAAATTTCAAGATTGTATAGCTTTTCCCCCAACTGTGAGCTGCTGTCGGAACAGCTGAATGAATTAACATCTGAGCGTATACAGTTTGTATTGTACCTTATTGCCTGTTAGGTTATTTCCAGTACACATTCACTTCCTGTCATTGTTATGTCTCATGACAATGCCCTTTTGTTAATGTAGCTACACATTTCTGTTAAGTTCGCTCCATTGTACTACCTATATATAATAGCTGTAAGCCCCTTCCGTAACAGGCATTGAGGACTAATTTAGCTATGTGTACAGCCGCTACTAACAGCCTAACAGGCATTGAGGATTAAGTACTAGCTACTGTGCTGTACAGCCGATATACTAACAGGCATTCTCCACAGGTATGTGCGTGGGTTAATTATTGTTTCCGTAATGAAAACCATTGCGGCATGCGAAAGCAACGAGCACACCGGCAAGACGTTCGCTGCGCGCAGACTAACACTTTGTGAGTGCAGTTCAACGCCCCGACTCGAAGATGCCTCCAAACGGCGTAGAGGAATGGCGTGCTCGGATCGGTCAATGGGAGAACCGAAAACTGAGGTGGTACCAGGCTCACAGCGGGTCTCGTCGGCGCGTCCCGCTAAATCTGGGGCGATTGATCGCAGACTTGCCCAACTTATGTCTCGTGCTGCTGCTGTTGTCGACGCTTGAAATAGTCATTTGCGTGTGTGAAGCTGGAAAAGGCGCTCTCCGCTCCCTGGTCATCCGAGGCCGATGCTGTGTGCGAAGTGTAACGGCGCGGCCCACGGCCCTTTTCTCCATCTTTCTGGCGCTGTCTCTATTGCTCATTGTAGCCGGGGACGTAGAGACGAACCCAGGACCAATCAGCGGTGAGAGAAAGCAGTAAAATTCTGCATAAGATTACATGTTCATAATTTGAAGTGTGTCGACACATAGCTAGATAATAGAGTATATACTCTGTGTTGTCTATGGTCGACACTACACTCACTCGCCGACTTTATTCTTCCCTCAGACAATTTTCTGGCACGAGTCGACGATTCTGAGCTAAGTAAGTTAGTTGCTAACATAGCCTGCAGTGTGTGGTTAGTGTGTGGTAACTGGAAGAGTCACTTGCTCCACTGCAGTATGTTATGTACTCCCATTCCAGTGGCATAATATTGCTATACTGTCCACCAACAACTACATAATATTCATTGTGATAACGGCACTTTGCAAGTGACTGGCAAGTGACTGCAACCTCACACTGAGAGCCTGGTTTATTCTGTGAATAGCTTGCACTTGCACCTGAAAATGCCGTTAGCAATTTTGAATGAAACAAATCATCAATTATTGTGCCTGTCACCTCCAAAAGGAGGCTGTATATGAAAGATTTATGCATGATGTACACCCGGGTACTGATGCATAGGGTACATAAATAGAAAACACCCAGCTGTGCACCATACCGTGGAGTTGAGAGGCAACAAAGCCTGAGCACATGCAAATGCAGAACATTAGCATTTGCCTGCACATTACTGTCATCAGAATGCGACTCGCAACGTCATGCCACAGAATTACAACACAGGAACTGTGACTGAATTAAGCATCAACTGATGAATCTTTGTTGCCATGTGGTAGCTCTTATCACTCTAGCCAATGGATAGGTAGGTCCACAAGACTTAGTGGTCTCCCTCCGTCTATCACCATCGTCCATCAAACAGGTAGACTGTTCATGGTTCCTTGCATCCGGGAAGTAGACTTTTCAATGTGCTTTCATATTATGCCTAGTTGCTTGCATTGTGTATCGTTTTGGGATTATCACATGACTCAAGAATACGCAAACTTTTGTGAGTTGCACATCAACAATACCTTCCTGGATCTGGCGGTGCAGCTCAAAATTCATTGGATACCCATGCAGAGTACATGCAGCAACATTCATATGTTGGTGCCATCTGGGTGCAATATTCAGATAATATTCATTGTGTAATTGGAACTTAAGTTACTATATTCATGTATGAGCTATTGGCTAGCTAGTTGTCATTTATGGGGTAAAAGCTATTCATACTTCTGTCATTGGGATAAACAACATGTGTGATAAAGGCTTGAGGATGAAGGTCAGGGGACGTGCCATCGCTAAACTGCAACTGAGGCAACCCAAGTAGGTTGAATCTTCCACGCTGAAGTGACTTTTCCCAGTAGTACATGTGCATGTGAAGTAGTAGGGGATGTGGTCATAGATCGTGACCTTTGTTGCGAAGTTAAAAAATCTCGTCAGAACGGGTTTTTAAAGATTTGCGAAAATTTGAGTCTAAATTACAATTTCAAGGGTTATGTAAACCAATAGGTCAATATTAGGAAATGTACCATTGCACCTGGTTAAACACTTGGAGCCAGTGTTATAGGCCAGCGGTACGGCAGCGGGTTTCCATAGTGACACCACTCATTGCGGTATAGCTATAGAGTGGTCACTTTGCCCACTCACTCCAAACCATATTGGGGCATGAAATGCTAGCAGATGATGCATGCCTATCTGGTAAGTACCCATAACCCTTTCCAAAAACACACCCCCTTGCGGTGGATTCCTGTCAAGCTTCATGCAAAGACAGACACTTGTCTATTATTCTCTTATGTGTCCGCCTGTAGTAAATTCATAAGACATGCCATCTGCAGCAGTGGCGGATCCAGGGATAGTTTGTTGGGTTCAGTCGAACCCTCATTCTCGCAGTTGAATTAATAAAGAATTTACCTTACTTTCAACCTATAATTTGAAGCGCTTGCTTGCAGCGGTGATGAGCATCGAGCACTCAGTTACTAGCCGCTAACTAGCTGCCGTTACATTGTAACTCCTGGCTGAAATCGAATGGCTTGGGAACGAGACTACGATCTAGTACATTTACGTGTACGTACGTATTACGTTGCGTGAACGTACGTATTACGTTGCGTGAGTGAAATTTGAGCAAGAAACGGAGGCACATGGCGGCCCCGTGTCCTGCAATCCTTTTACATCTGGAACTTGCAGTGCAAAGCACGAAGGTGCCACGAGAGCCCATCCTGATAACTGAAAAATAAAGGCGCAATTTTTTTTCCATGCTTCGCACGGACTGATCACCACTACGCACCTCTGTGCACTGCCTTCGGCAGCAGTCCTGCATATAAAAGAACCTGGATTCGCCCCTGTACAGAGGGCTAAAGTGTTGACACATGCATGAATATTTGCCTAAACAATAATCATGTGAGTATTGCACCAACATACAACATATCACTACACTCAGCATGAATATAAGTATGTATGCCTTGGCATGTCTGCGTCTCCGAATGCCAAGGCATACATAGCTACTTTGCAGAGTTATGTAAACCAATATGTCAACTAGGAAATGTACCATTGCATCTGGGTAAACACTTGGAGCCAGTGTTATAGGCCAGCGGTACGTCAGCGGGTTTCCATAGTGACACCAATCATTGTGGTATATAGAGTGGTCACTTTGACCACTCACCATATTGGGGCATGAAATGCTAGCAGATGATGCATGAACAGTGGCAGATCTAGAAATTTTGAAAGGAGGGTTCAGTGGGTTGGTTGGCACATACACAGTGCACTGCTGAAGGTGGTGCGCAGAGCCGTGAAGTGGTGATCAGTCCGCGCGAAACGCGGACATTTTTTTTTACGTGTTCTTTTCAGCGATCAGGAAGCACTCTCGTAGCATCTCTGTGCATTCTGGACATTTTCCCAGACGCAAAGAAGATTGACTAAGTAACCAGTAGCTAAGTATCGATGTGTGGGGCTGTTAGCTTCCTTCTTTTCATTGTCGACGGATTACAACCACGTACGTGGACAGTCAATTGAACACAGCGTTACTGCTTTATTTTCTAATTATACGTATATACAGAAACAAAAATAATTGATGTAAAATTAATTGTGTAGCAAGCGTAAACCTAGCTAGCTCAAGACTATGTCTGCCTTCAGGCTTTCAGCCCGCGAACGGTCAAGGTAGGTAAGTTGCTCTTACATTTCAAACATGCAGCTTGCTTTTCTGCCTTGAGTGTACGTTTGTAATTTTGGTAAGGGGGGTTCCATAGAACCTTCGGAACCCCCTCTGGATCCGCTACTGATGCCTATCTGGTAAGTACCCATAACCCATTCCAAAAATACACCCACCTGTGGTGGATTCCTGTCAAGCTTCATAAACTTAGCAAAGACTGACACTTGTCTTATGTGTCCGCCTGTAGTAACATCATAAGACATGCCACCAGTAGGCGCTTTATCCATTAAAAGTGTTGACACACGCAGGAATATTTGCCTAACCAATAATCATGTGAGTATTGCACCAACATACAACATATCACTACACTCAGCATGAATAATACCTATATTATGATAAATGTTGTAGCTACTGGGTTCGTGCATAGCTGCGGCCCAGAGCAAGGCATTATTGTTGTACAAACTCAGGAGGCGTAGAAAACACTTTCACAGTGTACTACATGAAGGACGTGGGAAATAGCAAATGTGGGAGAAGAAACCAAAGCATAGCTTCTTGTCAGGAATGCCGTGTGACATGAAGTTTATGATCCAACTGACTAAAGCTGATTTATTACTGCATGTATATGTTTGTGCGAGTAGTATGATTATAAGCCGTTGCATGGAGATGCTCTGTTTCTCATCTGCTCATTCATGCAGTATCAGGTTTCTCATCAACATCCTGTTTCTTATCCTATACTAACTACTAAATACTATGTTCACTCTGAAGCCTCACGTAGTACGTAGTGTCGGAGTGCGGACATGCACATGCAGCACAGCACCCGCTTGGTACACTAGAAGAGGTGTGAAATTTTGTGTTCAAGGAAGGGAGAGCTGTCTCCAGAAATGGACTTGTGTTCGATGATTTCTGCATCTCCGAATGCCAAGATCTGTGGCATACTTATGATGCTGTCACCGATGAAGCCTGGGAAGAAGTTCAATGCAATACGGGTGCCTGTGCTTTCCACCGTGTGAACCCGCCATCTTTTACGATCGTCATCCACTACAGCCGGTTCCGCACGCCCCTGCACAACAGTACATGGATGTGTTACTAACTTCATTGTATATAGGGTGTGTGACAGAAGTGGTGCACATTATAATGTATAGAGATACAAATGCTAGCTCAGTATCAGACTGCTGTCATCAAAGATTAATTGCCTCACTACGCTCAGCAATAATCTGGCCATCTACTATATGTTTTGAGAGGTCCAATTGTGGAAATAGTGGCAGATGGACATCAGAAGACTTGAAAAAGCACACTGTATAAACTTTGGCCATATATTCAACGTTTCTTGGTGCACATGCAAAGCCATGATGGGGAATTAGGTCATTAGGTCCAACAGTTTTCATTTATTATTTGTCCGCCCTCTCGCATTGATATGATAACCACTTCCAGGATTAGAAACAGGATATCTCCCGGCTACAGCCTTAGCTATGAATATATCTTAATCGGATGCACGGTATTGTCGAAACTTGGGTGAGCATTAGATTTGTCAAAGCTATTGAACGAGTCTTCAGGAGTGAAGTTGAAACAGCCAGAGTTCAATACCTCAACACAGACAGCAGGCACTCACAGTCTGCCATACAGTCCTTAAAGATTTCATTGGATTCATATGGGGGGAGACCTGGGATATCCACCCCCAAAGCTATTTCAGCAAACACCATCAACATCCCCTACATCGAAGCACTGAGCGACGACCACCTCGAAGATGGAACTGCTAGTAAAAGAGGTGCTACTCTACATACATCGAACCCCGAAGGAGTGACTACTGAACCGTGACAAGGGCTGGCAAATCCTCGAATCTCCGGATGACATCATCATCAGGAGGAGCTTGTTACCAGGAACAGAGCGTGCAAGATGGAAGTGGAGAAACTAACAACCACGGAGATGGAGTCCTGAATGATTAACAGCTAGGCTTGGAGACTCTCAGAATGTAGCTATTTAAGAAGCTGTAGATTTGCTGTATTTTCATTGTGTGCCCTGATGAAGGCTAGCACAGACTAGTTACAGCTTAAACGTTGGCATATTATTGTTGCCACTGCTTGGATAAGTGTGAATCATGAATCAAGATATGTACTACCAACTAAGAACCACTCAATCATCAACAGCAGTAAGTTTAAATGTAAAAATGTCGAGGCTTCCATGTTGGAAAGCTGCTATGGTGTTTGTATCTCTCTGGTTCAGGTGCACAGTGCTAGCTACAAGCCTGCCAGTGTGTTCTTTAGCTATAATGCTGAATTGTGACTAGATTAGCAACCATGTACTGTGCCACAGAACGTACTAAGAGTAATCAGGCTAATTAGTCGGGAAAGTTTTGTAGCACCTGGCAATCATGATAAGGCTGTCCTAGTTACTCCAGAATGTTCTATGTCAATGTTCAACCATAATAATGGCTGTCCTAGTTACTATGGCACCAGTCAACCACAAGCATGTGGCTGCCCTAATTACTCTGGAATGTTCAGTGGATGTGCTAATTACTATACAGTGGCTATAAAGCACCTCTAGAATGCCTCATATTCGATCCCAAACTTTGTCTACTTCACATGCCCTACATGTAGTGGGGGCTTGCTGTGGCATGTCCTCCTTGTCAATGCCAATTTGGAGTTTGCTCGTTAACTGAGTTGAAAGGTTTGCATGATGGGGAGTAGTGGGGGGGGGGGACAAAGGAGTGTAAAAGTAACTAATGTAAAGCCACCTTCTGTAGCCCTAGATGACAATGCTTTGTAGCTACTCCAAGTTTCATTATGTCTGTCCAATGGAATGGGACCCTAATGATGGTTAGTCAGTCTGAGGACCTGCACACAATTAGCATCTAACCTTGACTGGAACTTGGTATCAAGGGCATATGGAGCTGCCGAAGGAGGTATAGGGAAAGTTATTAATTAGCTGTTAGCACCATACTGTATGCTACGGAAAATTGCTGACGGTGTTAGTTTGGTGATTGAGAACTCAAACAAAGTTACTTTTTGTTATGTGATGGCCAGAGCGGAGAAGCACCTCTGACCACTGATGGTGCTCTGAATAGTTCCCTTTGTTCGCAAGAAAAGGCATACCGACTGCTGAAAATTTGTTGGAATATGACCAACAAAGTGTGGCCCATCTCGTCTGATGATAGCATGAGGTTTTGGGGTCACACCTACATCTCAGAGAATAATTCAAAATATGAATTTCATTCCAATCACACTTGAACGCACAAAGGGATGTACAACATTCATTAGTTGTTCTTTGTTCAAACTATGGTGGGCGCCTTGGTCATACGCAGCATCCATTGCTCTTTCAGCATGCTGTACGTTCTTGTAGTTACAAATGTACAGGTGTGAGCAATATCACGTGTGGCTACATACCTTTCCATTTTTATGCAATGGCATTAAAATTTCTGGCCACTTAAATTCCCCATAATTCGTCTTATATTGGTTAATGGTTAGAACCCATCTGAATACAGGGATACCATTGTAACAAGGGCCACTTGTACTCATACCATGGTACCTTTCAACATTCACTATTGCAGATCATTTCACAATCATAGGAGTGAATTATTGCACAATTATATTGCTCACTCTGAGTTTCAGAATGCTGGACATTGCATGGCAAGTGCCTAAGCAGAACATGGAGTGATATAGCCTCGTTCCTGCGGGCTGGCTCGGGAACGAGGCTAGGAGTGATATCAAGTAACATTATCATGCTCTGACTATAGCAACTGGAACTGGATTTCGGTAACTTCATTCCCAGGCTCCTTGCACACGTAGCTATATTTCGTTGCTGCTCGTGCAAGTGGGAGCCTGGGAGGCCGTCTGTATTCGGTGGACTGGACTCGGGACTGGACTCCGGACTGGACTGTGGGACTGGACTCACAGAAAGTTGCGCTCATCATTTTGAAGCATCAAAACACTACTAAATACTTACACGACATGAATGGCATTCGGGGTAGCCGACCATGACTCGATATCAGCCGTTCCAGCAGCCCTTTCTGTCAGAGCGTGTGCGCCAATGGTGCACTGAACCGGCTCGTTCCCAGACTGAAATGGTCTGGGGACAAGAACAATGAATAATTATAGGCCTACAGCACAGCATACAGGCAGGCGCGGCGGAAAGCAGGAACGGAAGCGCCAGCCAAACTTGCATGCATAGAAACAGTTCAAGAAGCTGCGAAATGGTTGTACCACTTGGTATAAGAGAGTTTGCTAGCAATGACCGCCATGTGTTCCTCGAAGTCATCGTCAGATCATGGACGAATTCGCCGCACCGAAACGAAGTCGAGCTGGTTTGCATGGTAGGACCACGGCAGGTGACAGCTGTGTTGGTACACCTCGCGTACTTGGTAAGCTATTAGCTATATAGTGCCGTTCCGCAATTTCCTGCCTTCAGAAATGACGAGCGCAACTTTCTGTGAGTCCAGTCCCACAGTCCAGTCCCGAGTCCAGTCCCGAGTCCAGTCCACCGAATACAGACGGCCAGCCTGGGAACGAGGCTGGGATTTGGGACTGTCATGTAACTGCACAACTGGTCGGCACATGAAGAAGTTGCTGTTGTAAATACTCCTTTCTTGCTCACTCTGATGTTATTGTCTCTGTTGATGTTTCTGGGCCTCTCACTATCCACATTGTTAACTAGCCACCATCACCCTAGCGATCGAAGAGATAGGTCCAAGAGTGGTCTCTGACCTTGTTACACTCCTGGTAGGGGAAAAATTGTGCCGCGTAATATAATATAATATAATCCAATATATTACACTCCTGGTATAGGAAAAATTGTTCCGCGTAATTTAATTTTTAAATAATGTAAATAACGTTTGACTACTTCGGAATGGCCTACAAAGATTCTGACTACACCGTCGTGATTGCTATGATGCAGTGACACAAAATCAAAATATCTGTGCTGAAACTCACCTAGGTGGCGGAGATACAAGGCTTTTGTCGTGCCGTCGGCCACCATTGCTCGAGCGCTCTCTTCGACTTCCGGTGGCAGTACAGCCCTCGAGAAAGGCACAGGATGATTCTGACCACACGGCCGTGATCGCTGTCGTTCACTGACGCTTACATGCCAAAACTCAGCGTGCTGGCTAAGTTGTGAGTGCTGTAATAATGTCTTGTCGTACTTTTGGTCGCCATTGCTCGCGATCGACTGAGCGTAGTTGCACGTGGCATGTGCGTTAATTGGAACGAATTGCGCGCTACGCGGCGAGGGGTTGCAACGCGGCTATTATTCGGTATCTCTAAGTCATTTCTGATCTTCCCTATATATATATAGCCGTCATGGTACTCATGTGATAATTGGAACGAACTGCCACGCTTAGCTTGTGCTACCATTTAACCGCGGCTACCAGGAGTGCGGTTACCCCTCGATCCAATATAATATATATAATGTTTGAGTACTTAGGCTTGGCCTACAGAAATTCTGCCTACACCGCCGTGATCGCTATCATGCCCTGACCTGAATGTAAAAAGTTGGTGCTGAAACTCACCTTGGTGGTGGAGATATGAGCTCTTTTGTCTCGCCGTTGTCGCCATTGCTCCAGCGCTCTCTTCGACTTCCGGTGGCAGTACCGTTCTTAGGAAAGGCATACGAAGATTCTGACCACACGGCCGTGATCGCTGTCGTTCACTGACGCTTACATGCCCAAACTCACCGTGCTGGCTAAGTTGTGAGTGCTGTAGTAATGTCTTGTCTTCCTATTGGTCGCCATTGCTCGCGATCGTGGTTGCCACGTGGCATGTGCGTTAATTGGAACGAATTACAATACTTAGCTTGCGCTACGGCGAGTCACAACCGTTTGCATCGCGGCTACCAGGAGTGCGGTTGCCCTTCGTTGATTAAGGTTACGGGATCCCTACGCGCGGTTACGCGCACCGTATACTTAATTAAGCGCTATTTCATAGTTTTTTTGTCACCAAAAACAAAGCCGTGTGATCCGACCTGGACTTGGAAGACCGTGTTGAAATAGGTACAAACAGTATAGAAAGGGCCAGACATAGCGTTTTTGTGGATACTGATGACCGTTCCGAAGTTATACGACGCTGTATTCCAAAGAGGGGAGTCAAGATGGCGGTTATTCGCACTCAAGAGTCGTTCTTTCGAGGACTGCTCAACCTAGCCACAAAACGCTTATGTCCAGCCCTAGAACTTCCTATGGCGTGTCTCCCAACAGTAGAATCGAGTTGCTGGCGGACTTCAAACTGGAGATTTTTGGTGAATAGTTTGCTGGAATCGATTTAACCAGCGTACGACGGCTACAGTGTGAGTTGCTGTAATGATGTTTGCTCTGCATGTTGACTACCCTCCCTGCTTTGTGTCGAGTAAGTTTGATTTCGCTAGCTTACTTTCTGTGCGAGAAAAACGGGGTTGAAGAAATAATCAGGCCACGCCCACCGCGTGACGATCCCGTAACCTTAATGATGAAAAATAATGACAATGACTCAACATTTGCATTGTCACTCCACAAAGCCCTGCATTTCACTACTCAGAGAAAATCACCCTCTCAATGTGTAAGTGGTTGGGCTCCCCATGGCTCACCTTAATAAAGCTGACCTCAAACATAGTTACACTCCTGGTAGGGGAAAAATTGTGCCGCGTAAATATTACACTCCTGGTATAGAGAAAATTGTGCCGCGTAAATAATTAAATAACCTAAACCTCACAGCACGCAGGAAAGGTCTACAAAGATTCTGACTACACCGTCGTGATCGCTATCATGCAGTGTTACAACCACACAATAATTGTGGTGAAACTCACCTTGGTGGTGGAGATAGCTACAAGCGCTTTTGTAGTGCCGTCGGCCGCCATTGCTCGATCGTGCTCTTCGACGTTGGCTGCCAGTACAGTCATACGAAGGGCTCACAAAGATTCTGACCACACAGCCGTAATCGCTGTCGTTCACTGACGCTTACATCACCGTGCTGGCAAGGTTGTAAGTGCTGTTATAGTTTCGTGTCTTCCCTTTGGTCGCCATTGCTAGCGTTCGACTGAGCGTGGTTGCCACATGGCATGTGCGTTAATTGGAACGAATTGCAATAATTATTAGCTTGCGTTACGGTGAGGCAACCGCGGAGTTGCAACGGCTACCAGGAGTGCGGTTGCCCCTCGATTAATTAATATAATATAATGTTTGAGTACTTAGGATTGGCCTACAGAGATTCTGACTACACCGCCGTGGTCGCTATCTTGTACTGACCTGAATGTAAAAAGTTGGTGCTGAAACTCACATTGGTGGTGGAGATATGAGCGCTTTTGTCTCGCCGTTGGCCGCCATTGCTCGAGCGCTCTCTTCGACTTCCGGTGGCAGTACCGTTCTTCGGAAAGGTACACGAAGATTCTGACCACACGGCCGTGATCGCTGTCGTTCACTGATGCTTACATGCCGAAACTCACCGTGCTGGCTAAGTTGTGAGTGCTGTAATAATGTCTTGTCTTTCTTTTGGTCGCCATTGCTCGCGATCGACTGAGCGTGGTTGCCAAGTGGCATGTGCGTTAATTGGAACGTATTGCAATACTTAGCTTGCGCTACGGCAGGTTGCAACGCGGCTACTTTATGAATGGTATTTGAGCACTCTAAATAATTTCTGATCTTCCCTGTATATAGCTATCATGGTACTCACGTAATGTGTGATAATTGGAACGAACTGTCACACTTAGCTTGTGCTACCGTTTTTCCGTGGCTACCAGGAGTGCGGTTGCCCCTCGTAACAACAAGTAATAAAAAACATTAAAAATGTATCAGGATGTAGGGATACCAGAACGGCAAAAAGTAAGGAAACAAGAGGGATGTTCGAACATAACAGTGAAGTATACAATCACCCCTACAGAGATCTTCTTCCATATATGTGAACGCATCAAGTAAAAATGGAACCTTAGTCACAGTCAAATGTGGGGAATTGTCTAAATTGCTTAAAAATGGATTAAAACTTGTGCACCCCCTTCGAAGAAATGCCTGAAAATTGGAGAAACTCAATTCTTGGAAATCTTCTGAAACACATTTAGAACCAATTCCCATTTCAGGGGGGTGCAAAGTGGGATGTGTGACTAAGGTTCCATTTTTACTTGATGCGTTCACATATACATGTACAATGAAAAAAGATATGTAGGGGTGATTGTATACTTCCCTGTTATGTTCGATCATCCCTCTTGTTTCCTTACTTTTTGCCGTTCTGGTATCCCTACATCCTGATAAATTTTTTATGTTTTTTATTACTTGTCTATGTAAATTTTTTTGGGCAGCAGGCGCATGTTTGACCTGAAGTTTGCTGCAGTAGTCAGTGACCTCACAGGCACCTGGGCAGTAGGTGTCCTTGCCTTGGTATGTGCCACTACTATGTGGACAATATTACTCAGGTATTACACTTGAGAATCAGGCCCAGGCATCTCAAGTCAACTGTTCCCTACGTAGATGGATGACAAAGCCACTGAGTTCTCCCTGTCTACGTCTGAAGACCATGGCATAGGCAGTTTATAGTAGGGACATTCATATGGGTGTTGAGAGTTGAGATAGGCGTTCACCCTGCTCACAGAATACAGTATAGGTAGCAATATAAGCTTAGCTAAATCATGCGTACAGGGACTAACCTCAGAAGAGTGCCTGGTTTGCAGACAACACATCGGTCAACGTATCTTCCCCACTTTTCTAATTCAGCGATCTTGAGTAATATTACGTATCGTTGCTAAGTGATCGTTTAAGTGCGCATGCGTATAAACGTGAAAATGGCGTGACAAACGAAGCCATAGTTATTGAGAGGGCAGCTGCAGCCGCCTGGTGAAGACTTGGGGGTAGCGAAAAAGCGATGGGACGTTGCACTGCTCGGTTGAAAATGCTGCTGTTTCGTGCGAAAACCATCGTGACAGATTGAGGCAACGTTGAGCTAAGTTGTCTGAAGAAGAAGAAGAAGAAGAAAGAAAGAAAGAAAGAAAGAAAGAAAGAAAAACAATTTGCCCGTTTTGCGAGTACCTAGTGAGGTACTTTCGCGACGGTTTTTCGCGATGCGAGGAGTCTTGTTGGTCATGAAAACACTCGAAGATGAACGGTATGTGGTTATAAAGGCTTGTAAGTGTACCGTTTCTGAGATTTGGAGAGATTTTTTTGTATTGGCATGTATTGCGTGTACGTCGTATCCCTACATACAGAGACTGTGATAAGGTTCCTGGTAACACTCACGTGCATATATTAATGATGTGGACCAGTGAGTCCAGTGACTGACTGTACCCACCCTGTTACATCCACGATTGGAATGTTTCTCTATACTTGTAGCTGAAGATGATCTGCATGATGTGTATGCTGCAGTGCACACCCTTCGGGCAAGGTGGTCAGATCTGTGTTTTGCTCTTAAGCTGTCACATGCCGAAGAAAAAACAATTGATGAAACCCACCGGGGCAACCCTGGCAAGTGCCTTCGGGAGGCCTTGTTTCAATGGGTATGCAAAAACTATAGGTTCCAGAAGTATGGCCATCCATCGTGGCGATTTTTGGTCCAAGCGGTGGGAGACCCCATTGGAGGGAATGACTGTGCTCTAGCAGAGACCATAGGAAAGAATCATACCAGTAAGTTGAAAGGAGTACATTAAGTTGCATGTAGCTCCTATAGTCACAGAGTGTCTTGTTGCTCCTGTAATTTTATCCGCTTGTATTGACTCCAATATAGAGACTGACTAAGACAGTGAATGAATGCTGTTTTGAGCGTTGTATTGTCTGAATAATTATTTTACATCCTATGCCTTGTACTACCACTAGTATAGGATGTCATAATATCCACAAACTATGAACAAGTCCTACATGTTAGTGTCTTAGGAGGTGTTAGCTATTTAAGGAAGAATTTTGCCACTGATGAACGGGTTAGACTGTAGTGAAACTTAGCTACATATCTTCTCTATTTTCCACATCATCAGGGCCACTGAGTAGGGGAGAAGGAAAGAGCAGTATTTCCCAGGCCTCCAGTGTGGGATTGGCCCCCAACCCAACAAGAATGGGTAAGGTGTCTGGTTAGTGATTCACATCCAGCCCCACATCGTTCAGTTTTGTTACTCAGTTGCATGTAGCTCCTAGTCACAGAGTGACTTGTTGCTCCTGTTTATCCACTATTATTGACTCCAATATAGAGACAGTGAAGTGTGTTTGAATGCTGTTTGTGCGTTGTATTGTCCGAAGAATTCTTTTAAATCCCATGTCTTGTACTACCACTAGCATAGGATGTCCTCATATCTACAAACTACGAAAGAGTTTGACAAGTCGTACATGACTAAGTCTTAGGAGGTATAAATGTTGTTACTAAGGAAGCATTTTGCCACTGAGTTTAGACTGCACTGAAGGCTATCATAACTTTCTATTTTCCACATCATCAGAGCCACTGGGTAGGAGAAAAGGAAAGAGTAGTATTCCCCAGGCCTCCGGTGTGGGATTGGCCCCCAACCCAACAAGAATGGGTAAGGTGTCTGGTTAGTGATTCACATCCAACCCAATTTTGTTACTAAGTTGCATGTAGCTCCTAGTCACGTAGTGTCTTGTTGCTCCTGTCTATCCACTTCTATTGACTCCAATATAGAGACAGTGAAGTGTGTTTGAATGCTGTTTAGTGTGTTGCATTGTCCAAAGAATTCTTTTAAAACCTATAATGTCTTGTACTACCACTAGTATAGGATGTCCTAATATCCACAAACTATGAAAGAGTTTGACAAGTCGTACATGTTAGTGTCTTAGGAGGTATAAATGTTGCTACTAAGGAAGCATTTTGCCAACAGTTTATAGGCTGCAACTTTCTATTTTGCACATCATCAGGGCCACTGAGTAGGAGAAAAGGAAAGAGCAGTATTCCCCAGGCCTCCAGTGTGGGATTGGCCCCCAACCCAACAAGAATGGGTAAGGTGTCTGGTTAGTGATTCACATCCAACTCCACATTGTTCACTTTCGTTACTCAGTTGCATGTAGCTCCGAGTCACAGAGTGTCTTGTTGCTCCTGTTTATCCACTTCTATTGACTCCAATATAGAGACAGTGAAGTGTGTTTGAATGCTGTTTGTGCTTTGTATTGTCTGAAGAATTCTTTTACATCCCATGTCTTGTGCTACTTAGTGATTCACCCACCCCATTTTATTCAGTTTTGTTGCTCAGTGGCTACATGTACCATGTGTAGATGTGTACGACGTTGTACTTCTGCATCTTGTCTGATGTCACCGCCAAGAGGCCACGTCTAAATATAGGTTAAACGATGAAACCGAGGGGTCTACGGGATTTAGAGCCCCGCGGAAACTATATAGACACCCGCGCGCGAAGCGCAAGGGTGTTTATAGGTTTCCAAGGGGATCTAAATCCCGTAGGCCCCGAGGGTTTCATCGTTTAAGGTATTTATACTATACAGCTGGCAGCCAATCAAATCGCTGTCTGTATTAGCAACCGAAACAGTTAGCAACTGTTCAGTCAGAAAGACTTCGTACAGAGATGTCGACTTCTATAGCAGCTGCTCTCGCCATCCGCTAACGTAACCGACAATTCTGCGTATAATACTATACTCGTGCCTCGTGTTTGGGACTGTGACTCCGAAGCGGAACCAGACTCTGGGATCGCACCAAATACGCCCCGCTCCATGACACTTACGGAGCCGGAGGTGAGACGTAAGACGATCAAGTCCAAAGTCCAGCTCCACGCTCGTCTGGCTACAGCGCTCACACGCAAAGACGCTCGCGCGCAAGACTGCGAACCATGAACTGTACATTGAGGTAGCTATCTAGTTTATATGTACTGTCTAGCTAGCTATGATGCTAATGTACGACGCTGTAACTACATGAAATTTACAGGTGTATAAGTGAAATTTTACAGGTGTATAAGTAAAATTTACATCTGTATAAGTGAAATAAACCCCCTTCAACTGGCCAATCATATCGCAGTATTTCATTGAAGTATAGTATAACTAGAGATATGTTTGCAATTGAGAGATTGCCTGGAGCAGCTAAATGGAAGCAACCATTTCAATGTGAAGCTGTGTACCACAAACCACCTCCTGCCAGTTATCCACCTCCTGCCAGTTATCCACCTCCTGCCAGTTATCCACCTCATCAAAACTTAATGTACTGCATGTAGCTATGATCCCCAGAAAGCCCCACAATCAGGTACATGTATACATTGTATAGAAAACTTAAGAACCTATATAGGCACAGCAGTGAAGACTTGCATAACTATTCTTTGCTTTTTGCAGCACGAAGGCCGCCAAGAGGCAAGGGGAAAAGGGGCGGCATGTACCAGGCTCTAAGCATGAGAGGAGCCCATGACCCCGGAACAGCTAAGGTGTCTGGTGAGTTTTGGTCTACATCTTTTCTCAGCATTGCTCATTTTCAAGTCATAGCCTGTTTATTCTATAGAGTTGGTTCTTGGACATGGAACGGTAGTTGGCAAACAAATTTTATTTTGCAACGTTTCGATCACCGTCTTGTGATCTTCTTCAGGCATACTAAGAGAATGGCATACGTAGGTGCTATATGTACAAATTAATTACGTAATACACTAATGATGTAATTAGAAATGAAATATCAGAATGCACGAACATTATTTTACCAAAGTGATGACCATACTGGGTTGACTGCCAAACCACTGTCCTGGTTGAAGTTGTCTGTCTGTTTTATTCGCAGTGCCTCCTTTACTTTCCTCTTGTAATAGTCGTCATCATAGTCCAGAACTGAACTGTTCTCCCGGTCGATGTCATGTAGCTGTTGATGGGCATGGGTGGCTACCGCTGAGTCCTCTGTGTGTCCGTTTGTGAGATGTCTCTTGTGTTCTTTTTGTCGTACATTTAATGTCCTGCCCGTCTCTCCAATGTAAACCTTGTCACAGTCCTGGCAGGGTATGCAGTACACCACTCCCTTCTTGTTGTGTGGATGTACCTGTGGCTTTACATTGGTCAAGATGGACCTGATTGTAGTTTTGGACCTGAAGGCCACTCTGATATTCTCTCTCGCCAAGATTCGTCGTATTGCTTCACTTGTTCCCTTGATGTAAGGGATCGTCACTGTTGCCACCACCTCCGGTGTTTCCTCTGTCGTCGTCCTAGGGGGTGATGGATTCATAGCTCTTCCGATGAAACCGCGAGGGTAGCCGTTTTGGCCGAAGACCTTTTGGATGTGTCTTGTCTCATTCACTGCTGCTGCTTCACTGTTGCAAATGCGTTTGGCTCGCTGGAGGAGGGTGCGGATAATTCCTGTCTTCACATGAGTCGGGTGGTAAGACTCAAAGTTGAGGTATCTGTCCGTATGGGTGGGTTTGCGGTAGACTGTTGTTTGGAAGGTGCCTGATTCAACATCTCTTGTGACTTGTACGTCCAGAAGGGGAGTCTCCTTTCGTCCTCAATCTCCAACGTGAACTGTATGGAGGGTCTCACCGAGTTGAGATGGTCGTGGAAGGTATCTAAGTCACGTCTGCTTTGGTAAAATAATGTTCTTATTCGTGCATTCTGATATTTCATTTCTAATTACATCATTAGTGTATTACGTAATTAATTTGTACATATAGCACCTACGTATGCCATTCTCTTAGTATGCCTGAAGAAGATCACAAGACGGTGATCGAAACGTTGCAAAATAAAATTTGTTTGCCAACTACCGTTCCATGTCCAAGAACCAACTCTATAGAATATTGCGAAGCACGGTAACATGACACTAAAGGATCATAGCCTGTTTACTTGCTCAATGGCTCCTTCCCTATACCATGTGAACATGCTGTAAACTTGGGAGTATAATGACCAGTCAGTCTATTGAAAAATTTCTTGCTCTCTTCTTTCACTCTCTGCCTGTTGAAGGATGTCCTTAATGGTATATAAGTGGTTTTCCTTCATAGCATGTAACACATGTAAGCAAGGAGTCCTGCAGTGCCTCTACCGATAGCCAAGGTGAAGATCTTGGTGGACCTGTTGTCCCCGTGATATTAGTCACCATGCCACTATCTGGTAATAGTGCTTAATCGAAGAAACCATCGACCAGGGATGTGGACGCTGATCTTCACTATAGCCTCTTCATTGTGAGGGTTGTGGGCTTCTCTCTCGCAAAACGCGTTCCTTTTGCTTGTAAACATGCATGGCAACCTTTCACATGAGGGCCTCAAGTGAGCCAGCACCAGCATTGTCTGGACTTGCGTACATCTTTTAGGAAGTGTGTACAAGCAGATAAACCACAACAGCTTAGGAAGTGTGTGAGCAGACGGTATGCATCGCTTAGAGGGTGACATTGTGTGCTGGGAATGTCTTGCAGTACTGCACATATGTCATGTCCACTACATGTTGTAGTTCAGTAAACGTAACTTGCACTGTTAATGCCCTCTACCCATTCTTCAGACTATATACTACTAGTAGTTGTCGAAAAACGTGCCAGGTAGGAGGGGCGTAATGTGCCGATTGATTTGCGAAATCACCTCCCGAAGCTCAGTTAAGAGCTCACTCTCTCCCTGCAAACAGCCTGGACCGGTTTCGACCCTCATTTGTATAGCGGTGGGTCATCCTCAGCAGGCACCGCTTTGGTGGAAAGTGGCAACTGCAAGGTCTCTTTTATACTCAACAGGGCATATATTGTGACAGAAGCCACTCTCGTTGGTTCGGCTAGTGTCTAGGCCAACCACCCTTGGTCGGTAACAGTGCCAGAGGCTGCCTGGGTGGCAGACAGGCACTAAGGCATTGTGCCTTTACAGTCAATCCCCACAGGCCAGTAAGCCCGTCCGCAGGGCACCGACCTGGCTGACAACAGATTTGATGGAGTGGAATGCACTGCACACCATCCTGGCTCCAAGGGGTGGCTTCTGTCACAATGCCCTGTTGAGTATAAAAGAGACCTTGCAGTTGCCACTTTCCACCAGAGCACACAGTGCCTGCTGATGATGACCAACTGCTATACAAATGAGGGTTGAAACCGGTCCAGGCTGTTTGCAGGGGGAGAGTGAGCTCTTAACTGAGCTTTGGGAGGTGATTTCGCAAATCAATCGGCACTAGTAGTTGTCACAATAGTCTAACTGTTCATGGGGTATAAATCTGGTTTTGATCAGTGACTAGATATACAATGTAGTTTAGAGGTCATTCTACTACCAAGCTTATTGTAGGGGACACAATTTGCAGCACTATTGGTCTGGCAGTCTGCTACATCACTTTGCTTGCGCAGTGAGGGGTAGAGTGATTGCTGTGTCTGTCAGTCAGTCAGTCAGTCAGTCAGTATGCTAGTGGACAGCAGTTTGGGTAACTAGGAATGCTCTCAGCCTTTCATTGCACTGCATAAGTTATGACTTGTATGTACCTCAGAAATGGCAGTTGTACGAAGAGCTGTGAAAAGCAAGGATTTCACCCTCTGTCCAAATTATCAATCAAAGCACACTTTGATTTCAAAATTACATGCAGACGGTTCTTGCTGTGTGCATGGGGTAAGTGCTGTATTGGGCACTTCTTGTTGTACATACATATGGAAAAATGCTTTTGCAGTGCGCTAGTATTTCAGACATTTGGCGTGAATATAAACCATGGATACATCAAACGTTTGCAAACCATGAATGGTGCACATTAAAGGATACTCAAAGTTCGTTTCCTCCTACATCAGCTTCCATAGTACCACACATGATCTTCACTGATTCTTCAGCATGCAGACATCACAGAATGCAACATTCCCATCCAGGCAAGATTTTTATCTGTGGCACAATATTCTCCATACCAGCAGCCACATACGTAAATGACACTCGCTGTAAGGCTCCAGGTGGGAGGTGGGAGTGTGTGCTATGACGCTTGCAGAGAGTAGGGGGTGTGGCTGTGGGGAGAAGGCAATTGCTGAGGGTGTGGCAATGGGGTAGGGCTGCCACTGGACACTGATTACATATACAGGAGCCGTATCTACTCTTATTATGCAACTAATGACATGGTGCTGCAAAAGTGTCGCTCTAACTGACTGATAGCAATTTTATAAGTGTTACTTGCAAGGCAATTGTAACAGAAAATCTCTCGTGTTTATAGTGTATTTTTGAATACCTGCAGAGACCCATGATAGCGTCTCCTATAGTTATCTGTTGTTGCTCATATAATTATATCACTGACGATAGGAACTCACTCAGTGACACTCTGTGCTTACTACAAACAACCCTTCCAAGTTTTCATGTATTATGCCTTCCCATGGGTTGCGTGTAAAACGCGGAACGTGGAATGGAATGGAACGTAGAATGGAACATGGAATGGAACGTGGAACGGATGTAATGTTCTAATGTGGGTGTTAATTGGGGCTGGCGCGAGCAAGCCTGCGCATGCAGTAGTCAGCATAGACAGTAAAAGAGTCGAGTTAAAGGGAGATGTGGCTGATGACAATCGTCGCGCGAGTGACAACCTGGCTACGCGAGACTACCCGTCACTACAGGTTGTTATGCCCTGGGCCTGGATGGAGAATGTAACATGCAGTTGACCGTCGATCAGCGAAGTGAAACAGGGCTCTTGTCTTCTGGCGAATATTAAAGCGCGAGCAGGATCACTAGTGTAAGCTGTATGAACGTGTACCGTGCTAGTGCTATAGACCTAGCTGTGCTGCTATGCTGGCCCGAAGACCGTAATTATAGCCCTGCTAGCGCTTCACCACTGGCGGATCTAGTCTCGCGGGCCAGACGTTCGCGGCGCGCGGAGGGGAGTGCGGCGCGAACGTCTGGCCCGCGAGACTATGGCGGATCCAGGGGTACTTCGTTGAATTCGGTCGAACTACCCAGAATTATACCCACAAAATATCGTAGACTACGTATCGACACCTAGCGCAGCCGCTCGATCGAGCTATAGCCGTGTGCGGCATGCCGGCAACGTAGGGGGCGCGTAGTCGCGCGTGGCCAGGCGCCTAGCTCTCTCTCGCGATATGATTGTCACCATGACTCGTGTGACTCGACTGCGCGAGACTTCACTCGCGCCAGCTCCAATTAACGCCCACCTTAATTAATACGCTTATTGGACTCATTTCGACATTTTACACCCGTTCCACGTTCCATTCCATGTTCCATTCCACGTTCCATTCCATTCCACGTTCCGCGTTTTACATGCAACCCTTCCCATGTGGTGAAAATGCGGACTGCTAACCATTAACACTTGCTCCAGTGTTGGTCACTGCTGCTATATACTCTCCACATCTCTATGTAGCTTCTTTACGTTCATCTGCATTACCTAATAGTCTGTCTTTCACATGCATGAAATCAAACTTATCATGATCACGCAGCAATGTGACTTACATGTGACTTAACACAATTACAATTCTGACTGAGACGGTAAGTAATGACCGACTCCTGACAAGTACACAAGATAGCTCAACTTGGAAAGGAAAGAGTCCTTATTCTTCAAAACTGTCTTGTGTTTGAGAGTGCGTCCTTGCCTATCCATAGAGTTGTTGAAAAATTAATGCCTTGTGTATTCCCGTGGCAGTTCAGAATTCTCCTTGTGGGCGGGAAGAATAAGCACCGATACTCAGCTTATGCGAGGTAAGGATAAAATCGCACGGGATAGGAAGTTAGTAATGAAGCACCTGAACATTATAACTTTCCCTCTCTAGGATGTTTTCCTTTCTAAGTCTAGAAGCAACCTTAATTCATGGATCCCCTGTCTCATAAAATGATACTCATAAGAATATTATGCTGTTTGTTTCCAATTGCAATGCAGATATACACGGAATAATTATCATTACAGTGTGTGTGGATTGTATGGTCATGGCTTGTGCTGTCCTTAAGTGCACAGAGCAGTTTCAGCAGCTGCTTTCCCAGCTTCAATCACCAGGGATACACGTCATTATCTCATTTTGTTGATTTCTCTAATACAATAACTGAATCAATAGTTACGGAAGTACAAGATTACACCCACCACCGGCTGTTCATGCATATCCCTATAGTTCTAGGTCATAGTAGCTATGCAGTAGTGGTGGTATAACACTGGAGCAAGACATAATATTACTGTCTGTAACGATGATGACATATTTCTGTGACAATGAGGTTGATGATGTACGTACAGGAAGTAAGCAATTATCAAAACAGACCATGTGCACAGCTGCAATTTTCACTGTGCTTGGCTCAACCTGGTGGCTGCACTTGATAGTACGTGTACCATTCATGTTCAGCTCGTGTACCATCAACGATATGAAGCTGGTTGTTTTACTATAGTGTAGGAGACTTTAGACACGGTTGTGATAGTTACGTACTGCTGGATTCTCACGTAGGGAGTCAGACATTCACAAATCAATAAGGTTTGCAGGTTGAAAAGACCACAAAATGAAGGTGGGGTCAAGGCGTGTACAGAAAGTATTTATGGGGCATGGTGTGGCAGTACACTGTAGGTTGCTGCGTGGGTGTTGACTATAATACGTATGTACAAGAAAGCTCTTGGGAAAATGGTATGATAGGCCATCGCTAAATCCTTTTAGTTTTTCCGTAACACCTCAAACACAATGATGACAAGAAATGATCCTTGACCTTTTGTTTCTTTACAAATGGCATCCTGTTTACAAACCATAGCTAGCAAAAACACCGCTGTTCACAGTTTACAGACAAAGGGCGTAAAGCACTAGACTCTGCTATGGTGAATGTGATCGATGTTGTTCTGTGCATTAAGTAGCTCAAGAATTGCTTTCATTTGTAAGTTACACTTTCCTATCAGAGAGAAGAAAATGCCAAAATCTTTAAGCGCTTTTTTCTCAACTCCTGCATACTCTAAGGTACGTCACATATTTTAATTTGTTGTAACTGCTAGGGCATGCTTGGTTTGGGGTTTTGTAGCTTCTTTGGCCATTTTACTGCTATTACATCATAATTATAGTAAATTCAATCCTGCATTACGTACCACGTTCTCTGATAAGTAGCCACACCCACTCTTAGAGCCTCTTTGTGCCCTTTCTGTTGCTAAATAATTATTTCTCTTTGATACGTACACATTTGCACATGATACAAATGTCATCGCTGGAAGTTTCGCTGCAAACAGTATCAAGCTACCAGATCAATAGCCACTTCATAAGCACTTACATGGAAAGTAATAACTAACTTCATCATTATTATAAGCAGGAAAGATAGGTTACATGGTGTGTACTGCAGGACATACATCATTACCTTGCAACTGGTAGAGGTAGCGTCGTGTGTGAAATCCTTCCAGGCTTTCCTTTCAATTTTCTCCAAAGTTGAAACACAAAATCTGGGGCTTGGGGAGGAGGGTATGAAGCTAGCAACACAGTGTCCAGCTGCTAGACCATAGTCGAAAATGTACGAAGATTAATATTGAGTGTAGCAGAAACCTGGACTCACAGTTACTGTATTTGGAATACTTGCAGAGACTCAGAACAGCAGCCAACATCCCGGCATGAGTAGCAGCCACTCAGAAGAACAATGTATGCCAGAACATCCCGAAGACACAAACAGAAAAATTCGCTGTTACTATGCCAACCTCCTTAGAGACAAATATCGCTCTGGAAATCGGTCATTCCTCAGTCTCCAATGGCCCCCTCCACCCACCCATAAGGTCTTCAACCTTGCCATGATCACACAAGGGAAGCTGCGGTATGGTCCCAATGAAGAGATGGTGAAGCTTCTGTTGAGGGGAAATGTCAGTGGTGCCGTGTATGGTAAAGATAAAGTGCAACTCAAACAAATATCAGCCAGTTTGCATCCAAGGGGTTGTTACAGTCGAGGTCGTAAAGTCTTCCTGATCGAAGGAGCCCCTGGTGCTGGTAAGAGCACAATGGCCTGGCATATGTGTCAGATGTGGGAAAAGGGAGAACTGTTTGAAGAATTTGAAATCATGCTCTTTGTCCAGCTACGAGATTCAACTATTCAGTCTGCTCAGTCTCTTGAGGACTTGTTTCCAAATGATTTGAAAATGAAAAGTGAGTTGGTACGTGCAGTTCAGTATTGTGGTGGTCACAACATATTGATTGTGCTTGATGGTTGGGATGAATTTCCACCAGGACTTGAAGGGAACTGTATCATCAAGTGGCTCATTCGTGACCCTTCAAAGCTCAACCTGCAGTTTAGTGCACTGATCATTACCTCTCGTCCCATAGCAACAGCTGAACTACAACATCACGCCACTTCCAGAATTGAAATAGTTGGATTCATGCCATTCGAAGTAGAAGGCTACTTTGCTGAAGCAATTGGTAATCACCAGACAGAGAAGAAGCTTAAAGACCTTCTGAAGGAGAGACCAGTCATTGAAGCTTGCTGCTACCTGCCCATGAATGCAGCAATTATAACCCATGTTTTCCTTGCTTCAAACCACACCCTACCCAGCACTCTTCATGGAGTGTTCGTCTCACTGGTTCTCTGCTGTATCAGACGCCACCTGATGAAGCAGGCAAGGGAAGGAGAAAAGATTCCAAACCTTTCATCATTGAACAATCTCCCTGAAGACCTCATGAAGCAGTTAAATTATATCTGCCTACTAGCATACCATGGTGTGCGGGAAAACAAAGTAACTTTCACAACTGCAGACATAAATAGTTACCATCTCCCAACAGATTTAAGCACTCTCTGTCTTATTCAAGGTATTGAAAGCTTTGCAATTGTGGGGGAGTGCAAATCATACAACTTCCTCCATCTCTCAGTTCAGGAGCTGCTTGCTGCATTTCACATTTCTAAGATTCAACCACCAGCAGCACAAGTGAAGATTTTTGAAAATCTATTTGAAGACCCTCGCTTTTCGGCCGTGTTCCAGTTCTATGCAGCATTCACCAAACTCCAGAGTGAAGGAGTGAGAAACGTTGTGACCAGGATTGTACAGAGGAAAAGTAATCTTCTCCTGTTATCACTCCTACGCTGTCTGCATGAAGCTCGAGATGCGTCACTATGCAAGTTCGTTGCTTCGCAGCTGAATGGGGAATTGGATCTCTCCAAAGAATCTATCAGTCCCGTGGACTGTCTCTCCGTCGGTTACTTCCTAAACAGTGTGTGTCTAACAACCAGTAAGGAATTCAAAGTGGACCTCAACCATTGCAGTCTTAATGGCTACAGTATCAGCCTGCTGTGGAAAGAGCTGTTCGAGTGCAGTGGTACACCAGCAGTGGGTGCACGAGTGGAAGGACATCTTCACCTAAGGTACGTTCCATGATGATATGATGGTTTAACAGTAAATCCAAGTCCACGGAGGAGGCCAAGTATGCTGAGTTTGCTGGAAGTGTATTCATACACTGTCAGCAATTACATACAGGCCCGTAACCAGGATTTTGTGAGGGGGGTTACATTTTGAGACAAGTTGTCAATGTTTCATCCAGAGATTTCGGTGAGGGGCCGCGCAAAGCGCGGCCATAGCTAGGGGGGGGGCGGGAGCATGCCCCCCCCCCCCCCCCCGGGAAAATTTTGAAGAAATTGACTGTCTGAGGTGCATTCTGGCGCATTCTCTGCCCAGTGTATCTAACATTCATTACTACATAATATGTACATAGCTATCCGAGTGATAATTACACAAAATTGTACACAACATGGCCATTAAAATGGGCTAAAAAGGTAAACTAGCTGCTTCCATTCTACGGGAAAATTTTGAAAAAATTGACTGTCTGAGGTGCATTCTGGCGCATTCTCTGCCCAGTGTATCTGCACTCGCATACCGCCAGGCCTGGCAGCTGAGCAGCAATTGAATTGCACATTGCATAGTGCACGTACGTGGTCGTGGGTGGCCGGCTAGTATAGTGGCCTCGTTCCATGCGTATGCATGCGCGTATGGCCTGGGGGACGCATGCCTAGTCTGGGGACGAGACAGCTGTGAGTACGAGTGCAACGTCGCCGGCGCGGCTGGCCGGCCGGCTACATGTAGTCTCGTACCCAGGCCTTCAACGAGGCTAGGCTACATGTACAATGCGAGACGAAACCCAAGGTCGCTACAGTACTATAGTCGACGGTAACACCGCAACGGCTACGCGAAGGCGATGACCTTCTGAAGTTCAGGAAAGGTGCATGCTTGGCTCGAGGGGGGTTCGTCCGCACCCAACGAACCCCCCCTGGTTACGGCCCTGACATATCACTATACCAAATAATTTTCTCTGGAATTGAGATTCATGGCTTAAGGGCCTTTGACACCTGGTATATGGCTAAATGCTAGAGGCTTACATGTTCCATAAAATATTACAGCATTTGGGTGGGGGGGTCAACCTATAAAGATGTAGTATGCTGTACATCCACTGGTGGATTACTGCCTATGGTATAGTCACCAACAAAGCAATACAAAGATGGTGGATAAATTCTTCTTCTATTATACGTCCAGTGCTGGAGTCCTAGCTCAGCTGGGTGTGTAACTGATCAGGTGGTGCCTAGTTTGCTAATACGAGAACTCACACAAGGAAAGTTGCATGCATATAAAACCGCTTTTGTTCCAAAACTGAAATAAAATGTCAGCATAAATTTATAGAAATTGTGCAAACTTTAAACTCACATAACTCGGTGCTTTGAACGTTACGATTTGCATCACCAAAATATGGAAGCTTCATGCAACAATAGGATCAGCCAGGGCCATTTACAGGGCCATTACAATTAGCCAGTTGACATTACAGGTAGCTAATGTCACCACATAGTTGGTATTGCAGCTGTTGTGTTGCTGCTGCCTGTTGAACAATTGATCTGTTTAGCCATTTAGGGCTTTCAGCTTCAACGTCACTTCCGGCCATGTCCTCAGGATACCTCCACCCACGACTTTGTGTAAAGCCATGGGCATAGCTAGCATTGAGGCAGCTGCCTCCTCGCTCTTCTGAATAATGACTCACATGTCCTAGATCCTTGTACACACCGTGTACGATGCACGTTCGAGCAGAGAGCAGAGCTTGGCTGACTATGAGTTGGCGTACTCCTAATGTGGTTAAAGTGCTGCAAGTCTGGGACAGTCAGGGCATGGAATATTGCTGTAGCATTTCGAGAGCAACTGTTTGCGTGCACTGCGGAAGTAATTGTGCGGAAATAATTTTAGTTAATTAGCTCGCTAGCGATATTAGTTATTTGCTAACTCATGAATAATTAGTATTAGCTAGTTTTCACCAAGTGCTTTCAGTCAACTCCATGCTTCCTCAGTCTCAAAATCCTAGCTATGCCCCTGAAAGTGAGAGACTAAACGTAGGCTCTGCAACAACAGAATAGGGAGATGCATAGTTGGTTTCAATACTCTATTGAGTTAGCTACTTGGCTGAGTCTAGCTATGGCCCTGGCTCAATAGTGATTCAGCCGATTTCAATACATTGAATAACGCAATGGAGCAACGTCTAAGGTCGGTTTTAGTGGATAGCTGGAGGAGTATGGCTAGCTAGCTATGCATTCAGTTGATATGGAGAATGAGCTTTGAATCTGTCTCAAAGCCCAACTTACATCGGTTTCAGTAGATATGCAATGGGCTATTCCATTAAATAAGGCTCCACCCCCCATTGACGAGTAACTAATTTGTCCTATGGGGGATTCGCCGAGTATCCATATTCTGTTGTAAATCTTCATATGTTTTCTGTAATTTTCCGTATACTAACATCTGTCGCACGGTGTAGAAGGCATATTTTCTGTCCCGAGGTACGCAAATAGCTAACTCGTCAATGGGGGGGGGGGGGGGGGTTCCTTTATTAATGGAATAGCCCAATGATTGCTAGCTGGATGGTTATGAATGCCAACATGTAGTACCTCGTTAACTTCATAAATAATAATTAAGTATATTCATTAGTGTGCTTTAATTAGAGTCTACCACGTGCACTAGTTCCCAGTACGCATGCATGCAACTAGTGTCCCAGTGTCTGAGTGTACTGCAGTGAACGGGTCTGGAGTTTTCAGTGAGTCTGTGCTGTCATGCATGTAACTACCACATAGCTACATGTGTCAACTCACTGGTGGTCCTATCATGAAGAAATTATACTCTTTAGGGTACACTGTAAGTCGTATCTCATACTCTTTAGGGTACACTGTAAGGACTATCTCAGAGAACACCTACTAATTTGGTTGAGTCAAGTCTCCTACTGGAGTAGGTACCAGCAACTGAATGCACCAAGGAACTGTCAAATTACTTGTCTCTCCGGGCGGTGACGATATTTCTTTATTATTCAGCTCCTCAATAGTTAGCTCCTAGTTTTGGTGAGTGGGATCCCGGGCCCAAAGATTAGTCTGTGCATGATGTATTTTAGCTCGTGCATTGAGGTTGGCAATCCTAGGCAAAAGTTGAACAGACAAGTGCTAATGCGATTGAGAAGTGAGTATTGATCCTACGCATAAAACTGGAGATTGTGCTTTGAAGCCTCTATATAATTACTTGGTGCTGGTGCATTTTGGTAGGGGTTTCGTAATAATAATAATGTTGCTAGGATGGTTTTCTTGCCAATTTCTTGGTAGCAATACATATGTAAGGCAGTTCCATCCAAGTGGTTTGTCAGGTACATGTACAAACTTTCTGTGCATTTTGGCAGTCGGGATGTTTAGAAGCGCGTTTCTTATGAAGTACATAAAACATGGGAAGTTGTCTACAACACACGTTGTTGATTGGTTGCTTTTCCTCACTGTCGGCTCATGGCGGGTTCTGAGTTGCAAAAGGATCAAGATGATAGAGAACATGAAACGTTAGAACATGAAACGTTTGCACATGCATTTGGCAGAATCGTGATGTAGCTAATGCAACCATGAGGCCTCAGTGTATGGTTGACCAGACCAACACTACCGCACACATGTGTTCCCTATAGTATGATGTTGTCCTCCCCCTGGTTCTGATAAATGGGTTGAACTAATTACCTAAGGTGGATGCTGCTGCAGCCGGGTATATTTCCACCTTGTTGTGTAGTATTACCGTAGTGTCCCGCTAATACACCCCCTTCGAAAATACTCCCTCCCCCTCTTTTTCACCTAAGTTCCTGCACAGGGTAGTTTGACTCGTTATAACGCCCCCCTGGTGAGCGTCTTCTGGAATATCTAACCTACACGTGTGCAACTTCGCAAATCGTCTGTAGCTAGCTCGAGTATAGTAGTCACCGTTGACGCCGATGGTACCAGTCATCTCGCTGCCACTCTTCCGCAGGAAATACCAAGAAATGTTCCACGGTTCATGCAGTGGCGTAGCCAAGGGCGGGCCTGGGCGGGCACGTGCCCGGCCAATCCTATATTGTTCTTCGCACGCGCAGTGGGAAGCCACACAGTGAACACAGACAGCGTAAGCCTATCTTACGTATTCATAGTCCTGATTATGTTTTCACAGCATAGTAAGTCAATATTCATGAATCTAAAACCCATAATCAGTTTTGTAGAGCAAACTCAGCGCTATCAATAAGGCTTCTCAGTTAACTCGTGCATCATAGGATCGGAAGTGGATCAGAGCCCGAGCTACATCATAGGCACTGACTGACCTGTCGACAGACGTGCTGTCGATAGATGGGCCTTCACCAGAACGTCTCTCTGCAGCATCGATCCTCATACATCTGGAACGCGCAGTGCAAAGCACGAAGGTGCCACGAGAGCCCATCCAGATAACTGAAAAATGAAGGTGTAAATTTTTTTGCTCGCTTCGCGCGGACTGATCGGCGCTACGCGCCTCTATGCACTGCCTTCGGCAGCGTGCATATCAGCCCCTATATATAGTGCCCGCCCAATTCTACATTCCTGGCTATGCCACTGGGTTCATGACCGACATTATTGCAGTTCTTGAGGATAATTATGGCTACAACAGTCAACAAAGTTGTCATGAATGTTTATATGACCCTCGAGTTGAAGGGGCAGCTCTTCTTGTCGATGTAGGGAGACCACACATGATGACTATATACGAACAGTACTGGCGATCGTTTGTACTTATAAATTGTAACTGTGAACATGAACCTTGGCAGTGTCATAAACGTAGCAAAACTTTTTGAGGGGGCGCATAATCGAGACTCATTGCATACTCGAAAATACGCCCCCTCCCCTCTTTGGGCAGTATGTAGTGTACAAAATAAGGGGCGTATTAACGGGACACTACGGTATGTGCTTTCCCATGGAGCACACGTGTTCCCTACAGTACTGTAGGTGGATTCCGTGAGATCTCCAACCAACCATTTCCAGAGCATGGTGCACGTGAAAACTCCTAGTTACATCAGTATTGATGTTACATTTCACTCGTAGTAATAACCCTGGATTATTCTCTTCAACAGCCTTGCGAATAATAGCATTGGAGATGGTGGAGCTGCTTCAATTGCCGCCACCCTGAAGGAGGATCAGATCTTGAAGGCACTGAAGTACGTAACCGCATGTATTTGACTCCATATGATTACATGGGTGTAGGCAGCTGCTCCAACACTGGGTGGGATGGGAGGGGACGTGTATGATCTAGAGAGTCCAACCCTATAGCACACTTTGCACACTGTTCGGTTTGCATGATAGACCCTCTTTGCCCGGCCGTTATACGGAAGGCAGAGAGGGTCCAGCAAACGTAACTTTTCACTGAACAATGAGCTGATTCATTACAATTTCGTCCATCATTCTCGTGATTATAAACCAAGCCACGCGCATGTGATTGGCCTGGCAGAGAGCATCTAGAAAGCTAGACTGGAGCTAAACTTGTTCCACCACGATGTCTCCCAGGATACAGAGCTCATCCTCAACTCTAACTGGCACTCTACCAGTTCACAGATGCATCTGATTGGCATTCCCGAGAAATGTGATCATGTGCAAACTTGATGTACAATTGTATGCAGTTACAAATTAAATATGACATCAGATTTGAAGCCAATCACCCAGAGAATGGCGCACATGACAAATCCTGGTTACCAATGTTATGTTTCACTGGTTGTATCAACCCTGGCTTATTCTCTTCAACAGCCTTCAAAACAATGGCATTGGAGACAGAGGAGCTGCTTCACTTGCTACCACCCTGAAGGAGAATCGGACCTTGAAGGAATTGAAGTAAGTAACCCGTGTATTTTGCTCCACATACATGCAACCAGGGGTTTGGATGTAACCAGGGTATAGGCAGCTGCCCCTACACTGGGTTAGGTAGGAGGGGACGTGCAGAGAGACCAACACTATAGCACACTTTGCACACTGTTCAATCTAGCCTGCTAGACCCTATTGGCTGTTATACGGAAGGCAGAGAGGGTCCAGCAAACTTCACAGTAGATGACATTTACATGATCAGATTTCCGATTCATTCCAATTTCGTTCATCATTGTCGTGATTATAAATCAAGCCACGTGCATGTGATTGGCCTGGCTGAGAGCGTCTAGAAAGCTAGACTGGAGCTAAATTTGTTCCACCTGGATGCTTCCCAGGATCGATCCAGAGCTCATCCTCAACTCTAACTGACACTCCACCAGTTCACAGATGCATCTAATTGGCATTCCCGAGAAATGTGATCATGTGCAAACTTTGTTAGATCCTAGCTCTCTGCCTTCTGCATGCGGTGGAGCTGCACACGCATGACTGGGAGGGTCTAGCAGGCTTGACTGTATGCTGGTACGAATTAAGTATGACATCAGATTTGAAGCCAATCAACCATTTCCAGAGAATGGCGCACATGACAATTAAATCCTGGTTACCAATGTTATGTTTCACTGGTAGTATTAACCATGGATTATTCTCTTCAACAGCCTTGAAGACAATAAGATTGGAGACAGTGGAGCTGCTTCACTTGGTGCCACCCTGAAGGAGAATCGGACCTTGAAGAATTTGAAGTAAGTAACCCATGTATTTTGCTCCACATACATGTAACCAGGGTTTAGGATGTAACCAGGGTATAGGCAGCTGCCCCTACACTGGGTTAGGTAGGAGGGGACGTGCAGAGAGACCAACACTATAGCACACTTTGCACACTGTTCAATCTAGCCTGCTAGACCCTATTGGCTGTTATACGGAAGGCAGAGGGGGTCCAGCAAACTTCACAGTAGATGACATTTACACTGATCAGATTTCCCTGAGTTGATTCATTCCATTAACATTCGTGCGGGATCACAACAAGGCTGCAGATTAGACTATTCTCCGTTACTCTCAATGAGAAGGAGAAAAGGTTGGTAATATACAAGGGCCACTCCCCTCAGACACCAGACGCTGGGATGCCAACAGGTGCCAAGGGCAGCCACTTCGCAACCCCTCCCCAGGTCGTATTACAGATTCTAAGCGACCTGGGGCACACACCAGACTTGCAGTCTGTGGGGCTACTATACAGGCCCCAGAGCATGGGCACCCCGGGTGTGCAAATAGACTTGCAGTCTGTGGGGCTACTACACAGGCCCCAGTGCATGGGCACCCCGGGGTTGCGAAGTGACCTCCTGCTGGCCCCAGCACAGAATACGAGTAGGGGAGTGCATGTCAGCCAGGACATCCTCCAAGGGGCGCACGGCGCCCCACTCCCAAACGATGTATTCTCTCTAACTTCATGGGTAGGGGGTCCAGCAAACTTCACAGTAGATGACATTTACACTGATCAGATTTCCCTGAGTTGATTCATTCCAATAATTATTTCGTTCATCATTCTCGTGATTATAAATCAAGCCATGTGCATGTGATTGGCCTGGCTGAGAGCGTCTAGAAAGCTAGACTGGAGCTAAAATTCCACCTGGATGCTTCCCAGGATCGATCCAGAGCTCATCCTCAACTCTAACTTGCACTCCACCAGTTCACAGATGCATCTAATTGGCATTCCCGAGAAATGTGATCATGTGCAAACTTTGATAGATCCTAGCTCTCTGCCTTCTGCATGCAGTGGAGCTGCACGCGCATGACTGTGAGGGTCTAGCAGGCTTGACTGTATGCTGGTACGAATTAAGTATGACATCAGATTATGAGATAATGCTAATTTGCATCAAATGCAAGGCTTCAAGGCTTCAGTTGCTGTGGCCATGTGGTAATTCATTATTAGTGGTAGAGGATATGGAAACTATGGGTGAACATGGTATCAGAATCAGATCGCTTCTGTATGGATCATGTACAGTGTTCTCACTAAGCAGGTACCAAACCCCTTGGTATTGGTTAACTTGTGCTATCAAGTGCTAAGCCCACCCAGTATGGGTGCACTAAAGTGGATGTTTACATTGAAGGTATCACTATCAAGTGCTAAGCCCACCCAGAATGAGTGCCCTGATAGCCCCTTGGTTCAGGAGCAACACTGATTGTGTAGGTATGTTATGCTCTGAATGCACTATTCCCGAACTAAGGAATTTGTTTGGTATCATTACCCTGTGCCCATGCACGCAACAGGGGCAGAGTGATCGGTTTGTCCATCTGTCAGTCTGTCCATGGAGTTCATGGAGTTTCAGCAATGAGGGCCTTGTTGAAGGCTTAGTTCAGATTAGAAGTGTCAGAATTCAGCATCTACATAACTCACAGACCAGAGATCCACTCGAGAGGCTTTGTGTGAAAGTCGACAATTAGCATTTATACAACTGCAATGCATACCTCCTGTACTGTATGTACTAACCTTAGTCCTGGTCGGCTACATGTACTTTACCTACCACCTGTGCAGCGCTAGGCAGAAAAAGGTCTTACCTTGGTCTTAGTGGCGAAAAATGACTGTTCTGTTCATTCTGGTCCTTTCCGTCACAAATTTTAGCGCTAATTTTTCTTAGCGATAATTTCACGTGCACAGTGTGGCCATGCGTATGTGTTTATGCATATACCTGGTACTTATTTGTTGCCGTTCAACAGCAGTATCTTGAAGGCCGCCTTGAGAGTTCGTGATTTCACTGATTTCCCCTTCAACACAGAAACCAGAGGATATACTGTACTATCGGGAAGGATCTGGCCATGCGAGGTGCACGTCCGGCCATACACTCATCGCCAAATAGTTCAATGGTTCGCCAACTGGACATGTTGACAGTCAGTGCAGGCTGTGCTGGAGCCACCGTTTGTGATGTCCCGTACACACTAATTCTTGAGCTGCTCGAATTGCGCTTCCCTTCTGTGCCTTCGATATACGTACATCCTGGCCATGCATGGCACCATGTGTTATATTTTTCATAGGCCATCTGTAGCTATCTACGTTTAGCACGAAAATATTCTGATGAAAGTTTTCAACACGAACATTTACGGATGATATGACTGTAGTCTGATCCATACATATTGTCCTCATTGTGTGTAGTGTAAGTTAAAGTCATGTACTTGCAATGACTGCATGTGTGTCGCTCAGGCTCACGTCACAATGCCCTGCATTCCACTAGTTAGTGGTTGTAGCAAAGCTGGCCTACACAGTGACAGTAAGCCACTGGTGAGTTACTGTACTCACGGGAGAGACCACGATTTGTCAAATCTTGATGAGGTTTAAAGTGGAACAATGCATGACAGATTACCTGTCTTTTGTCGCTGAAGTCCACCACTGTGCGAGTGTTTTCCTGTCCCCATAACTATAATGGAACGTACATACACTGAGACAGCCATGTGAAGAACCTAAGGGCCATCGCTCCCATGTGCACCAATACTTGCAGCTGTGACTGGGATTACACCGGCACACTCTGCTCACAGTATGACACCGGTAGATGTTCTACTAGGTGGAGTTGGAAGAAACCATGCAAATGTCAGCAAACAAACATGACATCACATTTACCGTTTTTGACTATCATGCATGTATTTGGATCGTGCAGTTTGTAAGATAACCAATCTGATACATGCTGTCCAACTACAGCTCACCAGATTTTGTGTGGAAATCCACTGCAACTGAAAAGAATTACCACACACAGGCAATCGCTATAGCAACTGACACCCTGTGTTTCGCATTGATGGTTGTATGGTTGAGCATGTGCAATTATTGGCTCATTTATCAGTTGAATTTCTGATAACTTATCCATATAGTGCACGCAATCGCCGCAAGTGGTACTATGATCCAGTTATTGTTATAAATGTGATCCCAATGGTAAAACTGTCGTCAGTTTTGCTGAGGTTGGGTGTATGGACATGAAGGTGTCCTGAGGAAGCGTACATGTCATACCCTGTGTAAACTTTTCCCACTACAGCCTCTCGGATTGTGGTGTGACGTCCACTGGAGCCATAGCAGAAGCACTTCAGGAAAACAAGACACTGGAAATATTGCAGTATGTTGTTAAATGATAGGTTCATACTGCAGCTACTCCAAAAAAGGATCAGCATTCAGTAATTTCAGTTAACCCTTTAGATGGTGAATTGATCGACACGTGTAATTTGGTTGTGAACGTTCTAGCAAGTGCAGTTTGTGAGGCTACTGTACTCACTCATGTATGTAAGCATTCATGTTCCGTAAGACTTAGTGTAGTGAGTCCCTTGTACCAGATCAGCACGCAGACACATTGTCCAATTCCCGTGGATGGGTATCGCAGTTTCCATGCTGGGTTTGTAACCATAGAATTCCCATAGTCGATTCCATTCTATGACCTGGTATCACAGTTCACATGTATGCTGGCTTGGAAGTGTGGAGTTTCTCATTGTGAGGTTGTGGTATCCCATTCACAAAATATACACTTCTCATCAGTGGGTCTCTCACATCACACAATGGCAAGCCTGAGATAATCATGTTTGCTGGAGGAAATGTCGTTGTCCGATGTACTTTGTGCTGTAAATTGATTGAACAACAGGTGAAATATTGTAATTGCAATAATTGTGAATTTCGTCTAAAGTCTAACAGTGGTGTGTAAACAAACAGAAAGCACACAAGGCAGTGCAAAGGGTATAGTCACTGGTTGCATGTTGAAGAGTTTGTGATCAGCATTCAGCTAATTAGCCCTGTACCTCGATAGTGCCTGTAGCTACGCGATCAGACATAGTCAAAGTTATTTACGCGTCACAGGAAGTCGAGTGAGCATAAAATTATCTGTGGTGTCACATAGAGACTTTCCCCACTATTCGCGTTGGATGTTCACTTGTTGATCGGTGTACTTAGTGATGGCATAGTACAGCTATGAGCAAGTTGTATCGCATTTGTACTAGCTATAGTTATCTCACACACACTGGAAACCTACCACACTGCTGGTAGTGCGACAGGTAGGGCAAATTCACTTTCAGAATGATGCCTCAGGTTCTTGTGGATCGACTCTGATCGCATCCACCAGCTCGTACTGTACAGTTAGCCTCATTCCCCGTAGGTGGCTAGCGTACAACTGCCCACATTACTGCACATGTATGTGACGTCACATACTGCCAACAGGTTGTTATGGGTTCAACAATGTTATCCAATTCCATGCATTGCGCAAAAATTAGTAATAGTGGCCTTAACATAGTTAACGTAGAATCAGTCACATGTGAGTGGGTGTGGTCTATCAGTGTTGGATGAGCTGGGTGGTGACATAGTTGCAGATTGGTCACTTGAACATGTTGCCTGTGTGACGTCTTGACTATTCACACCTTTGTGATAGTTTGAAGCCCTCCACTGCCCTCTGAAATGCTACGCTGCCTCTGTTGTAACTCTCCCAGCAATGTGCTCTGGAGAATGCCTCATGGAGAACTGTGCAGGTCAAAGGGTAGTCATTTCCAGTTTGTCTCTGTGATTGTGCTAAGCCCCTAGTTTCACCACTGAAAGTTGAAAGTCCCTAGGAATGTAAGTACCCCATTTTCCAGTTCTACACTTGTTTCCTTCTTCGGTTTGCGTTTATAAATGCATGGTGAGGGAAGACAGGAGTGGTCTGCTAGGAGAATTACTGACATGAATGATTTCGCAAGGATTTAGACAGATGCAGAGGGGGAGGCGCGATGACATTTTCAAAGTGTGCAAGATCCACATGAAATGGTTGGCCCATGAGCTGTGTTAATGAATGCTCCCAGGCCTTCTCCATTTTCCTCACTCTTCCATTTCTGCGTGTCAACACAGAGAAGGCAGACCAGGCTAGGTTGGGGAACGAGGCTGTGTACTAAGTGCTAAATGAAATGCATGACATTGTGGGGTGAGCCCGAGTGAGCAACACTGAGCAGGTGGTCTGCTAAGTTTGAAAGTGGTAGAGTAAGTAAAGTACCCTGCCTGTGTTGTCACATGCATCTCAGGACACGGAGCATGCACGTGACTGTCCTCAGAACGTGACTGAGCACAACCTCAGCCCACAGAATATCACACATAAAATACACACACACACAACTCAGGAACTGTCAATCAGGCTAGCTGAAGGAATTTTAGCAGCCACGTCACACACGGCCTATCCATGCTGCCTGCTGATCCCACACACCATGTCCTTTCCAGAATGTGCAGTCGGCATGAACAGATGAACGCACTCTCGCCATCTTTCTTGGCATGCACTAGCCCCCATGCATCGCTGTAGCCATTGAAGAGGTCGGTCCACATAACGGGTGACCTTGCAGGAACTGTGAGTCAGGCAACATTACAAATGTTAAGCAGCATTGACCGATGAAATGTTTGTTGCGATGCGGTAGCCCCTATCACTCTAGCCATTGAATGCATTGGACCGCAAGAGGTCCTTATCCTTAAGTAGTGTCACCATCAAGGAGGTAGACTGTTCATGGTAGTGTTACTCCTTGAGTAACTTAGTTGCAAGTGGTGGTAATTGAGATTCCTGTCTACATAACGTTAGGAATCGCTGTGCAAAAAATACACATCCCTGTAGCCATTGATGAGGTCTGCCATGTAAGAGTGGCTTGCAGGAACTGTGAGTCAGGCAACAATACAAATGCCATTGACAGCTGATTTCTTAGTTGCCATGCATAGCCCCTATTACTCCAACAATTGAATGTGTTGGTCCACGAGTGGTCTGCATCCTTGGCCATCAAGGAGGCAGACTGTTCATGGTAGTGTCCTCAACTCACTTAGTTGCAAATGGTTGTAATTGAGATTCCTGTGTACATAACATTGTGTACACAGGAATTGCTGTGCATCCCTGTACCCATTGAAGAGGTCTGTCCATGCATGTAACGAGTGGCTTTGCAAGTGATTTATGGCACAACAATTCCTCTGTGGGACTCACTCCGGCTCACCCAATTAGTGTTCTTGTGTCTCAGTGTACAATAGGCATTTGTGTAAACTGATAGTAGGCAGCAGAGACAGACCTTTGATTGCAGTATGGAAAACGTACCGAGGGGGAATTACCTCGCAATGATACTGCGGCACAGACGTCATGAAATGTCTGTCATTCAAGCAATAAAGTTCCAAGCTCTGCCTCCTGTATCACAGCCGTCCTGTAGCACATGGTTTTGTTTCAAGTCCCAATATTAGGGCCTGCCTCTTGCCTGGGGTTTGTCTGCCAGTTTGTCCATCCGTATGTCTGTGGACACAAAAATGAGCAGGTTGGATGAAGTAGGAATGCTTGCAGCCTTTTATCTCAATGTACAAGTTAAAGGAGACCTGGGAAAGCAAGGTCTTCGCTCTCGGTCTAAATTATCAAATGAAACCACACCTCAATTTCAGTATTGTTTATAGTAGGCCATATGCTATTGGCAGACAATGGTGGTGGTAATTGATATCCCTGTGTCCAAAACATTATGTTCACAGGAGAATGTGATGTACTCTCACAATTACTAATTTAATTTTAGCTTCCATGGCCATCACTAGAGTGGAGTAGCTTGGGCAAGCTTCCCAACCGCGTTACAACTTGGTCTTCTTGTGAGATAGGGGCACCAATAGCTGCAAGCCTGTCGGTGATTTCCTTCAAGTGCCTGTAATCTGTAACATGTTGCTATACTCAGTCGCATTCTGATGGCAGTCATGTGCATGCATGTTCTGTGTATTCACTCCCTCATGCTTGCCCCGCAATGTCATTCATTCCTCTTGTAGAGTACCATTTTCATTCTGTGGGGTTGTGTTTATTTCATTAACCCAGTATTGGGTTTAATTGCAGCTCTCATGTACTAGGGCTCCAGGTAATGGGAATCTGTACCAACCCACACCTGCCCCTAACTGGGAGTGTGGAGTTTGTTCTGTGATGTGAACTTAATTTTTCTGCGTGGTAGCTGCAGGAGCACATAATGAGGTAGAGAGTGGAAGGGAGGAGCGTGAAATGACCACGCAAAAGTTGAAAACTTACAAGTCCCTTTACTATTTTTAGCTCGCATGCATACTGAGACTTCAAGAAGGATGACTACTAGATGACAGATAAAAGGCCAGTATCAGTCCAATGGTAGCGAGGCAGGGAAATGACATACTGGTAGTGACAGACTTCGAGAAAGTGCTGTATGACGATGCAGTTGATCGAGCCGCTTCACACAGTCAAGCGGGCATCTCGACTAGTGGAAATACCCTCCCCTGCTTTTCTGGAGTTCATGACTGCTGGGAAACATCCCACGACACTTACAGACACTATCTTCACTCGAGATTTGGCCTGTTGCTGTAGTCAGTCAATGGCATCACAGAAAAGCAATGATACATATGCAAGCTAAAAATAGTAACGGGACTACCGTGGATAGGTTTTCAATTTTTTTTACGTTTTGCGTGGTCGTTTCACGTTCCCCCCTTCTGCTCTCTACCTCATTATGCGCTCCTGGTAGCTATATACAACAACTTGAAATGAACATATTTGTGAAACCTTCCATTTCAAGGGAACAGGACCCACCCACTCACATGTACTATGACATTATTGGTAGTTAATTATTATTGCCAGTGTTAACTCTTGACTACTCTCTTCAACAGTCTTGATAGCAATGATTTTGGAGATGAGGGGGCTACTGTCCTGGCTTCTGCCTTGAAGAAGAACGAGACCTTGAAGACACTGGAGTGAGTAACCGCATGTATTCAGGCTCTGCATGACCTGTAAAGCAGAGGTTCTCGGTTGGGTATGGTGGGACCTGTGTGATATAGAGAGACCAGACGGTGGTTTGAACTAGCTCACTTTACTCACTGTATGACAGTTGTCCTCAGAGGAGGACGGCCAAGGTTGACCTTTGCTAATCAGGTCTCATTAAAGTCACATGTAATCCAATGATGTGGATTATGTTATGCAGATTAAGTGCAGTGCTTCAATAGACAATTTTTCACCTTTTAGTCCCAATGCAATCACCTGGATTATCGACTCACAAGGAAGCCTGTTGTCATTATTAAAGGCCGAGCCCTTCAAAATTCAGCTGCGGTATGACAGTCCCCATGCGCACCGCAAATGTCTGGCCAGCGAGATTTTACTATGACATATGCAGTGATCAACCTCCTCTGAGTTATCCTGGGTGTAGTTGAGGTATGTAGACCTTGTCAAGAATCCTCGAGCAGGAAGCAAGGCAAGTAATCGTGCTGCAGGGCAGTCAGACCTGAGCTAGTGTGTGTACATGTGTGTATATACCCAATAGCAGGAAACTTGCGAGGCACAAATTTTCATGTTATATTTGCGATCGGATACCTACTCGCAAACATTTGAACCACACATAAATTTGTTCCGCGACCATTTTGCCACCTGTAGTAGCTAGCTACATGTATGTGTCTCTAGCACTACTTCCGACTTGGACAAGCACTGCCATCCCACAAGGGACCCTTATCAACCATGGCCACCGCCAGTCTCGCAAAGTGAGCCAGCAAGTAGCTGCGCATAGCACATCATCGCGCACACAGTCGAAAGGACCATAATAATTACAGCAAGATCTCGAGCGAACACGCCGAACAGGCGGCACTGATCGCCATAGGCTTCCTTCATGGCAATGCACAAGCAGCCTGTTACCTTTTGCTTCCACATTGAAGTGCATGCTGAGTTCTCCCAGTAGTACACGTATGTGTGCATGTGAAGAGTAGATCATAGGTTGTGACCCTTTGACGCGAAATTAAAAATTGTGAAAACTTTGTAAGAACGGATTTTAGGAAGATTCTCGAAAATTCCCGCTGTATGGTAATTGATTCAAGGGTGCTCAAAGGATGTTGCTCTACCCCGTATGAATGTTCTCGGGAACAAAGTGGGGTACTGAGATGTACGAGTCGATTTGAGGGCACACTTGTACCCAGACTTCCCCTGTCCCTGATTTGGTCTCGCTGCAATCGAGGAAGGGAAAGCGGTACATGAGATGTTGCCACCGTGATGTTCCAGTGAGCTCTGTAGCTCTGTGTGTTGTCAGGAGCTTATAAGTGCTGGTGTCGTCCTGGATGGCAAGTTATCTCAGTCTTGAATCTTCCTGGTTCCCCAGCTCATGCACTTGAAATACCGCAAATGATGAGTACCTCTAAATCCTCTAGATGTGACATCATGGTGGTACCGAGTTGTGTACAAAATTTCTCCCTGGCTTTCTTTCCTGATTTATCTCCAAAGCTGTGAGGCAAATTCTTGGATGGAAAGCCTGGATACGAAGCTATCCCACATCCCCAGTAGCCACAGTGCTGCAACTAGACTGTGTTAACATGAGGATATTAATCAAGAGATGAACTTTGATTGCTATGTTCCAAGTATTTCATTGCTAAGTAACTGGCTCTTTGTGTACAAATATTTTGTGTAATAGTGACCACGATTGGGATTGTACTCTACACCACTGACAAATGATCATGCGTGTTCTCACTTATCCAACCAGTGGCAACTATATATCAACATATACGTATAATTAAGTAATGTTTCGACTAGGCTGTGCTAGTCTTCCTCAGGGCACACAATTAAAATACATGGACTGCAGCTACTTAAATAGCTACTGCCAAAGGGTCTAGACAAGCTGATTGTAAACAATCAGAGTCCATCTCCAAGGCTGCTGGGTCTTGAGCTTCTCCTGATGACGTCATCATGAGCGTCACATTCCAGGATTCTGGGGTTTGCCAGCCGCGAAGTAGTAGTCGCTCCCTTGGTCGGCTAGTGTAAACAATTAACCGATTATCCCACAGATTTTGTACCTTGGTCCACAGCTCCAAGTGGCAACGTCCTACGAACTTCGAACTTGCACGAACTTGCACTCAAAGCATGGGCTACAGTCCAATCTTAGCGAAGGGTACGATGAATTTCTCTCAGCTAAGCAGTCAGAGCAGTTTCGTACCTATTATCGTGCAGTGTTACATAATATGTATTACCGTGCATCCATGTAGAAACTGTGTGCTATTTCATAGCACGCAGAGAGCATATCCTCCATTATAGATGAAAAACTTACAGTGAAAATTCCGTTCATGTTACATAAACTTCCGAATACTTGAGTTATAATATGGGTTGGGCAGGGCTTTTGGAGCTGTGCAATAATCGGTTGCTTACACTATATCCACCCACATGTCAGTCCTATCACATTCCGTGGATACACATGTATGAGCTGCTTTTTCACACATCTGTTGATATGTCTCGAGGGATCTATCGGAGAGGAACTGACATCACTCCATATCCAATTCCTGTTGCTATGGTAATATGGATGCCTTGTACCAAATCCACAGTACACAGATGGTACTGATGGAGCTGACTCAGATCAGTTGCTTTGGTTGAAGATTCTCATAGCCCAAGGCTGCTACAAGTGACTGGTCATGATACTGATGGTTGAATAGATGCTGTAACTCTTTCACTAGTATTACGGTCTGGATTATGTTTGAATTTTGTCTTATTTTGTGGTGGTCCTGGGAAGTGTGTCATAGCCTGTATAAACATTTCCCACTTCAGACTCTACCACTGTAGTGTGACTTCCACTGGAGCCGTAGCCCTGGGTGAGGGACTGCAGGAGAACTACTCACTGAAAATATTAGAGTATGTTACAAACACATTGATAGATGCTATACATTGTAGATACTGTAGGGACCCTATATTCAGTGGACCCGAGGACCTGGGGACCAAGGTCCCGAGGACCTAACGGTTATATCATTGCCTTGAGTGTGCAAGTCTGCTTTGCAGAAATCGGAAGACATAGTTTCAGCATGCAGCATTATCCTCTACGTACCTTGTTTTCCACTTCAGAGTAAGATGATCTGTTTGCATCAACTACACTACACATGCATGGCTACGAATATCACTTGACCTTTGTCCTTAGGACAAACACTGCACTTTGAACTATAATCCTGCTCATAAATCTAGCCTTGTTCCAGGCCTACAGTCTGGGAACAAGGCTAAGTCCAATTACATACTCATGAGTTTGGGCTTTTTCATCATTCAGATCGCTTGTACAGTGCTGGCGCGAGATATTTTGGAGTGGTACGGCCACTGCCGAAGGTAGTGCATAGAGGCGTGAAGGGCTGATCTGTCCGCGCGAAGCGGGGAAAATTTTTTTCACCTTCATTTTTCAGTTGTCTGGATGGGCTCTCATGCCACCTTCGTGCTTTGCACTGCACCGTACATGTAACTGCTTTCTGCTTTCCGTGTCATCCATGCTGCGTGACCGTCGATGTGGAAAGGAGCTGTCACGATAATGCGCGCTTTGCGCGCATAGCGCATACATGTAACTTCTAGGACGCGGAAGGCACTTCTTACCTGTATTTTGCATACACGTATTGACAAACGACTCACGATCACGGCATTGTGGAGACCATCTATATTCTAGAAGACCCGAACTATGAACAGTATACTTCAACAAGGCCACAGCAACTTGGATCCGGAGACTGTCTGACTAAGACACGTACCTCAACAAGGCATGACTGAGACACGAGCTATGAACAGTATACCAGAGCTGCACCTAGGCGACTAAAAAGTGGTACGGCCAAAACCGTACCGGCCATACCGGCCGTGCCAGCCCTGTTGTACGTAATCTCAGATCGCTTGTGCGTACTTTCTGTCTCATGAAACAGCCTCGGGTCCTCGGGTCCCTGGGTCCCCATGTCCCTGGGTGCTCCCGGGTGGTTGGGTCCCCATGTCCCCGGGTGGGTCCCCATGTCCCCGGGTGCTTGGGCCACTGCGTCCTTGGGTCCACTGAAGGACAAAGTAACTACCTTAACGTCACCATTAATGGTTGCTACATATAACAGCTTTGGAGGGTATTAATTATTTAACTACCCAGCCTAATAGCAACTGTTGAATTACTAATTCCATTGTCAAATGGCACCAACACTCGCCTACCAGCACTAGTTGGTAGGTTAGTGCCAGGTAGTGCAAACTCAATTCTCACAATCATGCCTCAGGTTTTACTCTCACCTCGTGAATGGACTCTGATTGCGCATCCACCAGCTTAAGCTAGCCTCATTCCCAGGCTGCTTCGTAGGCAGCTGGCTTAGAGCATGCCCCAATTACTATGTGATGTAACATACTGCTAATATCATGGTTTGCTCGTTCAAAATTTAGCGAATTCTACATTGTGCGACAATTAGTACCTGCAAATAATAGTGACCTTAACGTGAAATCAGTGAATGTGAGGGTTGGTTTTGGTGCGTACATGGTATACGCAGTCACATGGGGGGGGGGGGGGGGGGGGGGGGGGGGGGGGGGGTGTTGGATGAGCAGGGTGGTGACATAGTTGCAGATTGTGTCTGTGGCAGGGGTCCCAGTGTGTCACTGTGATTGTGCTATTGTCCCTCATTTCATATTGAAAGTAACCTAGAAATGTACCGTACTCTCGCGAAAGTCTGCCCACTCCGCAAAGAGCGCCCACCCCCCACTTTTGGCTCAATTTTCTATATAGGGTCAGAGTTTACTCGAATGAGCGCCCACCCTCGCGCTATAGCCTCGTGCCTCGTGTAACAGGCGATGGAGCACATTAGTGAGATGTTCCAGCGTATCTGAGGTAAGAACCTCCTTGCAGCAAGTCTCTATTAGTCTGTGTATCCGTATCTATGGTGTCCATGTGTGTTGCCTGGCTTGCCTGTGCTAACGACGGCCCCGCGGCCTCCACGCTGGACCAGTCGACCTCAGCCAGCGCTTGGCGGCAGCGAAGACGACGTGGTGAGCGGTGATGTTGCTAGTGACTCCAGCGATATAGATGTGCTGGGAGGGCTTAATTGGCGTTAGTCCCATCTTCGTAGCTAGTGCAGAATGCAAGATCGGTCTCACACATGACTTGACTGTTGATAAGAGGCGTGATGACTATGATGGTTGTGCTGCAGATCTATATGATAACGTGATAAGATTTGACTCACGCGCGCTTGCTGCTCAATCGCTGCTATTGCGCTACTTGTGTACGTAAACAAAGGTGGGCGCTCTTTCAAGGTTGAATGCGGAAACACTCGAAAGTAAGAAAGTAAGATGCAGCGCCCATGGGCGGACTTTCGCGAGAGTACGGTACATGTAAGTGCTCACACTAATTTAGAATAAGCGCCGATGAATTGTCCGGTGTGCACTTGCACATACAAGGTAGTTCTACAATTGTTTCCTTCTTCGGCTTGTGTGTATAAAATGCACGGGTCAATTAAGGCGTTACGCGTGTACGAAGAGAATGTGGTAATATACAGAAAAATTAAAATGGCCGACTTTGTTTACTGGTTTGACTTTGTCATTGTAGTCGCTCTCTGCGTTCGCTCTCCGAGCTGAAGTTGTGGTGGCCGAAGAGTACGGGGGTCGTGGGTTTCGTTCACCAGTGGTTTAGCCAATACGGCGAATCTCTGAAGCAAGCAGGTTGAGTTGATGTGTACAATCGAGGCTACCAGCCGACTTTTGGCTTCGATCCCGGAATTGTTGCCGCCTCTGGACAAGGACGGTTTGTGATTTTTTGTGGAGTGTTGGATGTGTACTACTCATAATCTTCTGGGGAAACGGAGGCCTCCTTGCGCGTTCGAGAAAAGGTTGATACAGACCGTGGATAAGGTACGCGAATTACCTGAAATTGCTCGTGTAGCCTAGCCGTAGCTAGCTTCAGTTTCCCCAGACTTCATGCGGTAGCCCACGTTCGTAGGAGTCTGCATGCAAGCTATGAAGCTCCAGGTACTAGCGCAACAATTCCGGGTTTTGCTCAATAGTGTCCTTCATCGCCTTATTATCAAGGGACGTGGCTTCCTAATTAACAGTTGTTAGTGGGCGTGGTCTAGTTAAGGTCAACCATCTAACCTTACATAACAACATTATCTTTCAATGATCCATCATACATGAATAGAATTTGCTACATCTGCAGCAGAATTCTTGGAAAAGTCCACTGAATTTCACTGGCCTCTGATCTTAACACACCTGTGTGTACGGTGACAGGAGAGGTTTGCTGGAGTATTACTGATGTGAATAGCCTTGTTCCCATGCCCCCGCCCAGGTTTTCGTCACTTGTATGCAGTTATGGAAAAGCAAGGAGGGCCTGGTACATTTCTTCACATCAGCATGATGTAATCGTAAAATGACAGAACAAGAATTCAACACTCGGTGTGTATGACGGTTTTCCCCACTAGCTAGATACGTGTGGTATAATGTTAGCTGGTACCTTCGTTCATCTCGCTGTTCTGAGCCTCAGTGTGCCCACGCTAATTTCAAGTCTTTCTGCCTATATTTCTACCCTGGTGTCACTCACGCCAGGTAATGTACCAGGCCTTCTCCCGCTTAACCATACTCATAGCGACGGAAAGCTGGGAGGGGCTAGGAACAAGGCTAGATATGAATGACTTCACATGGAATTTAGGCGGATGCAGAGGGGGGGGGGGGGGGGGCTACAATTTTTTTTCATGGTGAACAAGATCAACATGAGCTGTGTGAATCCCATTCCGTATCAAATCACTGCCTTGTTGAGGGTTCATACGTAGGTGCTGCTGATGCCACTCCCCCTCTACATCCACCTGCTGTCCATGTGACTTCATTCACACGATGAATGCTCCCAGGCCTTTCCGTTTTCCTCAGTCTTCCATTTCTGCATGTTAGAGAAGGCAGACCAGGCTAGGTTTGGGAACGAGGCTGTGTACCTCATAACATAACATTGTGTACACAGAATTGCTGTGTATACAATGCATCCCTGTACCCATTGAAGAGGTCTGTCCATGCATGTAACGAGTGGCTTTGCAGGAACTGATCAGGCAACAATACAAATATTAAATGGCATTGATTGATGACTTCTTTGTTGCCATGCACTTAGCCCCTAATTCTCCAACCATTGAATACGTTGGTCCATGAGTGGTCTGCATCCTTGGCCATCGAGGAGGTAGACTGTTTGTGGTATGTGTCCTCAACGTGTTGAGTCACTTGTGTATAATATGCACAAATAAGAGCTGCAAGTGATTTATGGCACAATATGATTAAATTCCTCTGTGGGGCTCACTCAGGCTCGCCCAATTAGTGTTCTTGTGTCTGTGTACAATAGGCAGTTGTGTAAACTGATAGTAGGCAGCAGAGACAGACCTTTGATTGCAGTATGGATAACGTACCGATGGGAAAGGCGTGGAATTACATCACATGATACTGTGGCACAGATGGGGTTTGTCTGCCAGTTTGTCCATCCGTCGATCCATCCGTATGCCTGTGGACACAAATATGAGCAGGTTGGGTGAAATAGGAATGCTTGCAGCCTTTTATCTCAATGTACAAGTTATACGAGACCTGGGAAAGCAAGGTCTTCGCTCTCTGTCTAAATTATCACACGAAACCACACCTCAATTTCAGTATTGTTTACAGTAGGCCATATGCTATTCGATGTTGCCAGTGCAGGTGGGAATGGCCAGAGACAATGGTGGTGGTAATTGATATCCCTGTGTCCAAAACATTATGTTCACAGGAGAATGTGAGTACTAATTTAATTTTAGCTTCCATGGCCATCACTAGAATGGAGTAGCTAGGGCAAGCGTGTTACAACTTGGTCTTCTTGTGAGATAGGGGCACCAATAGCTGCAAGCCTGTCGGGTCTTCCTGTGAGATAGGGGCACCAATAGCTGCAAGCCTGTCGGTGATTTCCTTCATGTGCTTCAAGTGCGTGTAATCTGTAGCATGTTGCTATACTTAGCTCTCATGTACAAGGGCTCCAGGTAATGGGATTCTTAGCTCTCATGTACAAGGGCTCCAGGTAATGGAAATCTGACAAACCCCCATCTGCCCCTAACTGAGAGTGTGGAGTTTGTTCTGTGATGTGAACTTAATTTTTCTGCTTAGTAGCTGCAGGAGCACATAATGAGGTAGAGAGCGGAAGGGAGGAGCGTGAAATGACCACGCAAAAGTTGAAAAGTTACAAGTCCCTTTACTATTTTTAGCTCGCATGCATACAGAGACTTCACGAAGGATGACTACTAGATGACAGATAAAAGGCCAGTATCAGTCCAATGGTAGCGAGGCAGGGAAATGACATACTGGTAGTGACAGACTTCGAGAAAGTGCTATATGACGATGCAGTTGATCGAGCCGCTTCACACAGTCAAGCGGGTGTCTCGACTAGTGGAAATACCCACCCCTGCTTTTCTGGAGTTCATGGCTGCTGGGAAACATCCCATGACACTTACAGACACTATCTTCACTCGAGATTTGGCCTGTTGCTGTAGTCAGTCAATGGCATCACAGAAAAGCAGTGATACATGTGCAAGCTAAAAATAGTAACGGGACTGCTGCTGATAGGTTTTCAATTTTTTTACCTTTTGCGTGGTCGTTTCACTTTCCCCCCTTCTGCTCTCTACCTCATTATGCGCTCCTGGTAGCTACAACAACTTGAAATAAACTTATTTGTGAAACCTTCCATTTCAAGGGAACAGGACCCACCCACTCACACGTACTATCTATTGTGACATTATTGGTAGTTAATTATTATTGCCAGTGCTCTTCAACAGTCTTGGTGGCAATGGTGTTGGGGATGAGGGGGCTACTGTCCTGGCTTCTGCCTTGAAGAAGAATGAGACCTTGAAGACACTGCAGTGAGTAACCGCATGTATTCAGGCTCTGCATGACCTGTAAAGCAGAGGTTCTCCTACACTGGGTTGGGTATGGTGGGACCTGTGTGATATAGAGAGACCAGACGGTGGTTTGAACTAGCTCACTTTACTCACTGTATGACAGTTACCCTCAGAGGAGGACAGCCAAAGTTGACCTTTGCTAATCAGGTCTCATTAAAGTCACATGTAATCCAATAATGTGGATTATGTTATGCAGATTAAGTGCAGTGCTTCAGTAGACAATTTTTCACCGTTTAGTCCCAATGCAATCACCTGGATTATCGACTCACAGGGAAGCGTAGGTATCTGTTGTCATTATTAAAGGCCGAGCCCTTCAAAATTCGGCTGCGGTATGACAGTCCCCATGCGCACCGCAAATGTCTGGCCAGCGAGATTTTACTCATGACATAATTATGCAGTGATCAACCTCCTCTGAGTTATGCTGGGTGTACTTGAGGTATATAGACCTTGTCAAGAATCTTCGAGCAGGAAGAGCAGTGAGCTAGTGTGTGTACATGTATATAGCGGGAAACTTGTGGGCACAATTTTTCATGTTATTTGCAATTGGATACCTACTCGCAAACATTTGAACCACACATAAATTTGTTCCGCGACCATTTTGCCACCTGTAGTAGCTAGCTATGTCTCTCTAGCACTACTTCCGACTTGGACAAGCACTGCCATCCCACAAGGGACCCTTATCAACCATGCCCACCGCCAGTCTCGCAAAGTGAGCCAGTAAGTAGCTGCGCATAGCACATCGTCGCGCACACAGTCGAAAGGACCATACTAATTACAGCAAGATCTCGAGCGAACACACCGAACAGGCGGCACTGATCACCATAGGCTTCCCTTCATGGCAATGCACAAGCAGCCTCTTACCTTTCGCTTCCACGTTGAAGTGCAGGCTGAGTTCTCCCAGTAGTACACGTACGTGCGCATGTGAAGAGTAGATCATAGGTTGTGACCCTTTGACACGAAATAAAAAATTGTGAAAACTTTGTAAGAACGGATTTTAGGAAGATTCTCGAAATTTCCCGCTATATGGTGATTGATTCAAAGGTGCTCAAAGGATGTTGCTGTACCCCGTATGAATGTTCTCGGGAACAAAGTGGGGTACTGATCAAGATGTACGAGTAGATTTGAGGGCACACTTGTACCCAGACTTCCCTCTCGCTGCAATCGAGGAAGGGAAAGTTGCACATGACCACCGTGATGTTCCAGTGAGCTTTGTAGCTGAGCTGCTCTGTGTGTTGTCAGGAGCTTATAAGTGCTGGTTTCCTCCTGGATGGCAAGTTATCTCAGTCTTGAATCTTCAACATAATACAACTAGGAGAATGCAGGGCATTACGGGGCTCGCCTGACAAACTGGCGTACTGCATGCCAATAATTAATCATTCTCTGAGTGATGCTGGGGGTGGGGCCTGCTATTTAGCCAATAGTCATTCATCATTGACGGTCTGCAGTTTCAAGTTTGTGGTAGCCTCGTTCCCTGTCCCACATCCTCGTTCCCAGTCTCCTCTCCCTCCAGCTGACCTCTGCAAGTCTGTAGTACGTAGTTTGTAGCACCAGCGTAAAACATAGCAGGCTTGACCCGGTACTGTCGTGCGTTTTGGTAGGCGAGTTGTACACATGTTATCGATTCAGCACGCGGGCGGGCAGCGATTTTCCACTTGGATATAATTATACGGTCATACGCTAAAAGAACACCGGAAGTTACGGACACCAACTGGACGCATAGACGGACGGACGGACGGACATCCTGGAGAGCATGACTATGTGGGGCTCGCTCAGGCTCGCCCCAATTAATGCCAATGTTTCGACTAGGCTGTGCTAGTCTTCCTCAGGGCACACAATTAAAATACATGGACTGCAGCTACTTACATAGCTACTGCCAAAGAGTCTAGACAAGCTGATTGTAAACAATCAGAGTCCATCTCCAAGGCTGCTGGGTCTTGACCTTCTCCTGATGACGTCATCATGAGCGTCACATTCCAGGATTCTGGGGTTTGCCAGCCGCGAAGTAGTAGTCGCTCCCTTGGTCGGCTAGTGTAAACAATTAACCGATTATCCCACAGATTTTGTACCTTGGTCCACAGCTCCAAGTGGCAACGTCCTACGAACTTCGAACTTGCACGAACTTGCACTCAAAGCATGGGCTACAGTCCAATCTTAACGAAGGGTACAATGAATTTCTCTCAGCTAAGCGGTCAGAGCAGTTTCGTACCTATTATCATGCAGTGTTACATATGTATTACCGTGCTTCCATGTAGAAACTGTATGCTATTTCATAGCACGCAGAGAGCATATCCTCCATTATAGATGAAAAACTTACAGTGAAAATTCCGTTCATGTTACATAAACTTCCGAATACTTGAGTTATAATATGGGTTGGGCAGGGCTGTGCAATAATCGGTTGCTTACACTATATCCACCCACATGTCAGTCCTATCACATTCCGTGGATACACATCTATGAGCTGCTTTTTCACACATCTGTTGATATGTCTCGAGGGATCTATCGGAGAGGAACTGACATCACTCCATATCCAATTCCTGTTGCTATGGTAATATGGATGCCTTGTACCAAATCCACAGTACACAGATGGTACTGATGGAGCTGACTCAGATCAGTTGCTTTGGTTGAAGATTCTCATAGCCCAAGGCTGCTACAAGTGACTGGTCATAATACTGATGGTTGAATAGATGCTGTAACTCTTTCACTAGTATTACGGTCTGGATTATGTTTGAATTTTGTGGTGGTCCTGGGAAGTGTGTCATAGCCTGTATAAACATTTCCCACTTCAGACTCTACAACTGTGGTGTGACTTTCACTGGAGCCGTAGCCCTGGGTGAGGGACTGCTGGAGAACAACTCACTGGAAGAATTAGAGTATGTTACAAACACATTGATAGATGCTATACATTGTAGATACTGTAGGGACGCTATATTCAGTGGACCCGAGGACCTGGGGACCAAGGTCCCGAGGACCTAACGGTTATATCATTGCCTTGAGTATGCAAGTCTGCTTTGCAGAAATCGGAAGACATAGTTTCAGCATACAGCATTATCCTCTACGTACCTTGTTTTCCACTTCAGAGTAAGATGATCTGTTTGCATCAACTACACTACACATGCATGGCTACGAATATCACTTGACCTTTGTCCTTAGGACAAACACTGCACTTTGATCTATAATTCTGCTCGTAAATCTAGCCTTGTTCCAGGCCTACAGTCTGGGAACAAGGCTAAGTCCAATTGCATACTCATGAGTTTGGGCTTTTTCATCATCTCAGATCGCTTGTGCGTACTTATTTTCTGTCTCATGTAACAGCCTCGGGTCCTCGGGTCCCTGGGTCCCCATGTCCCGGGTGCTCCCGGGTGGTTGGGTTCCCATGTCCCCGGGTGCTTGGGTCCCTGCGTCCTTGGGTCCACTGAAGGACAAAGTAACTACCTTAACGTCACCATTAATGGTTGCTGCATATAACAGCTTTGGAGGGTATTAATTATTTAACTACCCAGCCTAATAGCAACTGTTGAATTACTAATTCCATTGTCAAATGGCACCAACACTCGCCTACCAGCACTAGTTGGTAGGTTAGTGCCAGGTAGTGCAAACTCACTTCTCACAATCATGCCTCAGGTTTTACTCTCACCTCGTGAATGGACTCTGATCACGCATCCACCAGCTTGTACTATAAAGCTAGCCTCATTCCCAGGCTGCTTCGTAGGCAGCTAGCTTAGAGCATGCCCCAATTACTATGTGATGTCACATACTGCTAATATCATGGTTTGCTCGTTCAATATTTAGCGAATTCTACATTGTGCGACAAATAGTACCCACAAATAATAGTGCCCTTAACGTGAAATCATAGTTGCAGATTGGTCACAGATTGTGACCCAGTCACAGCCATAGGTATACATTGTGTATCAATTATGGGAGGGACTATCCTTGAGCAACTAAGTGAACTCTTTGTGGGTTTAATGTGAACATGTCGCCTGTGTGGCGTCTGGACAAGTCACTCCTTTGTGAAGCCCTCCGCTGCTTGTTATAACTCTCCCAGGAATGTTCATGCACGGAGAATGCCTCACGAAGAACCATCAGGTCAAAGGGCAGTCATTCCCATAAGCACTGTACTTGTGTCTGTGGAAGGGGTCCCAGTGTGTCACTGTGATTGTGCTATTGTCCCTCATTTCATATTGAAAGTAACCTAGAAATGTACATGTAAGTGCTCACACTAATTTAGAATAAGCGCCGGTGTATTGTCCGGTGTGCACTTGCACCTACAAGGTAGTTCTACAATTGTTTCCTTCTTCGGCTTGTGTGTTTAAATGTACGTTGAGGAAAGACAGGAGAGGTCGGTTTTACTGATGTGAATTAGCCTTGTTCCCAAGCCCCCGCCCAGGTTTTCGTCACTTGTATGCAGTTATGGAAAAGCAGGGAGGGCCTGGTACATTTCTTCACATCAGAAAGATGTAATCATAAAATGACAGAACAAGAATTCAACACTCGGTGTGTATGACGGTTTTCCCCACTAGCTAGATACGTGTGGTATGTTAGCTGGTACCTTCACTCATCTCGCAGTTCTGAGCCTCAGTGTGCCCACATTAATTTCAAGTCTTTCTGCCCATCTTTCTACCCTGATGTCACTCATGCCAGGTAATGTACCAGGCCCTCTCCCGCTTAACCATACTCCAAGCGACGGAAATCTGGGAGGGGCTGGGAACAAGGCTAGATGTGAATGACTTCACAAGGATGCAGAGGGGGAGGGGCTACACAAGTTTTTCATGGTGAACAAGATCAACATGAAGCAGGTGGCCCATAAGCTGTGTGAATCCCATTCAGTATCAAGTCACAGCTGCCTTGTTGATGGTTCATAGGTGCTGCTGATGCCACTCCCCCTCTACATCCACCTGCTGTCCATGTGACTTCACTCACATGATGAATGCTCCCAGGCCTTCCCCATTTTCCCCACTCTTCCATTTCTGTGTGTTAACACAGAGAAGGCAGACCAGGCTAGGTTGGAGAACAAGGCTGTGTACCAAGTGCTAGGTAAAATGCATGACATTGTGGGGCGAGCCCAAGTTAGCAACATGGAGCGGGTGGTCTGCCAAATCTGAATGTGGTAGAGTAAGCAAAGTATACTGCCTGCATCGTCACGTGCAGCTCAGGACATGGAGCATGCACATGACTGTCGTCAGAACATGACTGAGCACAACCTCAGCCCACAGAATATCACGCATAAATACACACATACACACAACACAGGAACTCTAGCTGAAACAGTTTTAGCAGGCACGGCACACATGGCCTATGCATGCTGCACGCTCGTCCAACACACCATGTTCTTTCAGAATGTGCAGTTGGCATGAACAGATGAACGCACTCTCGCTGTCTTTCTCGGCATGTGCTAGCCCCCATGCATCGGAAGAGGTCGGTCCACGTAACAAGTGACCTTGTAGGAACTGTGAGTCAGGCCACAGTACAATTACAGTGAAACCTGTCTACTGCGGTCACCTGAAGGCCAAGTATATTTGGCCTCATTACAGAGATGGCTGGAATATAGGTGACCTCTCTAAAGCAGTCCTGTGAAGTTTTAATGCGATTGACCTCATTACAAAGGTCAAACGCATGTACGGCACAATCACACACGCACACATGCATGCATGAATGCACATACGCACTGGCCATTATTGGCAGTGTATTATAGCATGCTATAGCGTGCCTGGGCTGGAGCAACGTGACCGCATTACGCATTACACAGGTGACCGCTATAGAGCAACAGTAAAGTATGGTGGCTTGGGCTCAAATTTCCAAGCTGACTGCAAAGTGGAGGTGACTCCTTCAGGTGACTGCTAAGGCAGGTTTCACTGTATTAAATGAAATGTTTCTTGCCATACTGTAGCTCTTATTACTAATACGTTGGTCCGCGAGTGGTCTGCATCCTTGGCCATCGAGGAGGTGGACTGTTCGTGGTACATGTCCTCAACTCGTTCAGTCACTTGTGTATAAAATATGAGCTGCAAGCAATTTAAGACATGACATACGAAATATAGATCAGGAATAAATATTCGTCTATGTGGGGCTCGCTCAGGCTCACCCCACTTAGTATTCTTGCGTCAATGTACAGTAGGCAGTTGTGAGGTATTAATTCTTTAGCCTTGATTCCAGACTTTTGATTGCAGTAGGGAAAGCCGGAAGGCATGGAACATTACATCACATGATACCATGGCACAGATGTCATAAAATTTCATTCAAGCAATAAAGACCCAAGCTCTGCCTCCTGTATCACAGCCATCCTGTAGTGGTTTTGTTTCAAGTCCAAATATTCCAGACCCTCCTGCTCTGTTTTCCATACTGCCAGTGCAGTGGGAATGGCCTGAGACTGTGTTCTTAGTTGCAAGTGGTGCTAATTGAGATTCTTGTGTACATAACATTATGTACACAGGAAGTCCTCTTTACAGACATTAATTATCACTGTCTGTCAGGCTTTGCAACTATTGTCTCTTCTGTCAATCCTGGTGTCAGACACTAGCAGGTCAAGTAGCACACTACCCAGTACTGGTTTGCCCTGGAATAGGCTGTACATGGCTTCAAAATGTGTGACCACACCCATCAGTGGAAATGTACTGATAGTATGGACTGGCTTCTCCTCTCTTGGCATTTTGTCTGTTTCACAATACACAATGCATGCATGTGCATTACTTGGCAGCAGAGGGTGTGATCAAATCTGGCCACACCCCTTTGTAACTCACTCATCTCTCTGGACATCATATCTGTTGACAGCGGTATGGACCGTATATGGACCAGTGAATTGATCCCTGAGCACTTCAGGTGGACAAGTGATAGCTATACAAAACCAATCAGTATGTTAGCCCACACAATGGGATGCCATGATTATAGTTTCACTTGGAAGCACAGCTGTCAAACTGTATGTGCACTGAGACAAATGGGACGATGGATAACAACACCTAGTTATATGTACTAACCGTCCCATTACTGATATTTAATTTTCACTACTTGCACTAACTCTGGAGTACTCTCTTCAACAGTCTTGGATATAACGGGATTGGAGATGCTGGAGCCGTGTCTTTGGGGGAAGCTCTCAGGGTGAACCACAGCTTTAAAACACTGTAGTAAGTACCTGTTTGGGCTCACATGACCTTAGCTGAATAATCGTGTATTATACAGAGTTTACTGGGAAATATCACGAGTCTGTTGCCTTATTGTCACAAGTGCCGCAGGCATGAGTGACAATATGGCTATATACAGTTGAGTGATGTTTCCCAGTACACGCTGTATAATACATTTAGCATGTTTCCACGTCATTGGAATGCGTCGACATAATATTATTGCGGTACTACTTGGTAACGGGACATTGTGGCTTGGCAACAATAGCACTCACAATAAGCGTACTAACGGTACAGCCTCATTCCCAGGCCGTGTGGGACTTCCGTCCCGTGCAACCTGAAATGGCTGCCCATGACTTGGTTTGCAGTTGGAGAAGGGGGCCTCCTGTCATTCTTTGATAGTTTGAATACACGAGCCCTGAGTTATACCCCGTTTAAACGACGCAAAAAAACCGTGCTGGCATGGTTTAGTACGGTTCGGTACGGTTATTAAATTGCCGTGTAAGCGCTAACTGAACTGTACTGAACAGTGCTAGAATAACCATTCTTGGACTACCTAACCGTGCCGTGCCAGCACGGTTAGAACCGTTCTGCTAGCGGTCTCAATCCAGTACCGGAACCTAACGAAGACCGTATGACCGCAGTGAGCACTTACTGAGTGTACAACGTAACTGAGACGAACCCACTCTCTCCTCGGTGCTTTCAGAGTAGCCAATAATAGCTGAGAAAGAAGTATGACAAGCACAGCATGTTGTCTTGCTCTGCGTTGAATGAACAACGTCGTACCCCGCCTGGCGTGGCTTCTACTCTGACTGCCGGTGTTCTGTAAACGAATGCATACATCGTAACAGCAGATCGAGAAACTTTCCACAAACGCGAGGTAGCCATAGAGCTAGCTCTAGCTAGCTGCAGAGCACTTATACTGATGCGCACGTGTTCGATCACGCCCTCAATAATTGATTCAGCATGGTTATTTTTGATGTAGTGTAAACGCACGCCGGCACGGTTTCGAGCGCGGTACGGTTCAGTTATCTTGGGCACGGATCGGTTATTTTTGTGTCGTGTAAACAAGGTATAAGTTGGCCGCTGCCCCCTATAGTATTGCCACGACTAGTCCACACCTCCATTTGTTCTAGCCCCACTCCAGCAGTAAGGTTCCATGCCAGCACCTGACAAGGCTTACATGCAACTGGTACTATCATCTTGAATCTTGAATTCCTTGTGTTATACATCTATCATTGGCAATAACATTCATGCCCCAGGGGGACGTGATAACCCACTTCCTACTGGGCAATATGGGAAACTATCACCCTATAGTTGCTCTGGCTAGCATTTGCCATACATTCTCTATGGGAATTAGACTGTGATGGAAACATGACAATTTCTCGTACACTAACTGCTGGGGTCCAACCAGGGTAGTACTTTTTCCTTCAATGTATAGCTGGGCAATAAAGTTTGCATATCACAATACCCATGCTATGTATCACGATAGTGTAGGCAACATGTTTCCACGTCATTGTTTGTTCCCATGCAGTCCCACGCCCAGCTTTTCGACGCATGCAGTACGGTAAAGCGGGGAGTACTGCAAGCGACGAAGAGCTGGGTGTGGGATTGGGAACGAGGCTATTGGCAACATGAGACCAATACATCTGAGAGTTCAACACTACAGTACAACTGATATTACAAACTTATTGAGTGGAGACATCAGCGCTTCTGCTCAGTTACTCTGAGTTCCAATTATTTGTCATTCCAGAAATTATTTCAACAAAATAATTATACATGTGCATCGTACAGTCGTAGATAGTGTAGTACGGACGGTAAGTTACTACTATAAAGCCATTTTTGTCCCAGTGTAGCGTGGTTTAGAACAACCATCAACAACCAGCTGCATTCCACCGTCGCCGAGTTAATCTAGCACAACCGCTTTGTGTTAGACACAGCGATCGCTTAGTATTCTTCAGCTTGGTAAACACGATAACTTCAACCTTGAAAGTAGGCATCCCTTTGCTGACGGCTAGCTAGCATCAGTGTGCCGTGTTGAATAGAACTTCAAAACGTCACGCCCATGAACTCGATAATGGTGTGGCATGTTTGGGCAGTGAAGTCGCAAATTATTTCAATGGAATTTTCAAAAAACATCTATTCACGAAAATTTAGATCCACAAATTTAAGCATTATAATAATTTTATTATGGTAAATTTAGGGTTTTCATGGGAGGTCTTAGATTGTGAAATTTTGTCCCATAGAAAGAGAACTACGATGTCACATGGCCTCAGTGTGCATGTACATGTCTACACATAGTCTATTAGGCACCGGAAAACCACTCTGCCTCTGCATGTAGTCTGCCACAATTTTGGAGGATGAAAGTTTTTACTGCATCAAATCTGCAAGGCCCACTAGGGAGAGCTGTTCCATCTCACTGTTGTGAAAACTAACCAGATGACTTTACTCTCGGCAGAGTAGAACTTCAATGAAAGACACACTGCAACATTAATTTTTATAAGCAGTATACACAAGCACACAAGGCAGAGTGGTTTGAGGAGAAGACTAGAATTTGGCGGTCAATGACTACCAGCATCAGCACAATCATTTCCTACGTTGGTCACTGATTTCTCGTTGCCTTCTTATCCGTTTCCTTTCTTGGCCAGCTCTAGTTGTTGCTCTCTCTGTTCCGGACTCTCTTGCCCGAAGTTCCAACTTCCAAGTGGCCGCCCCCTTTCTCGAGCAGCTTGCACGTGTAGTCTGTGCGCTCGCAGTTCAAATTTTCCCCTTACCTTCCTAGCAGCTAGCCGTCACCTTTCTCGAGCAGCTTGTGGGTGTGGCCAACAGTCACACGAATTATGGAACATTAAGTATTAAAGTTTAGTTAGTGAAGTTCTTTGCGTATGTGCTGAGTTATTAACTGTCGCACACATGTGTACGTACCCAGCAGTAGCTACATCGCTGCACTTTGGCACCTAGGGAGAAAAATCTATGAACAGTGGTCCACCACTCCAAAAGTGACTTCAGTCCTCAAGTTCACTGGTCAGTAGAAGGCTATGGCAGTGTAGCAGAGTGGAGTGAGAATGGTTAGCTGTGCAAGCCACTTTACCTGAGTGTGGTTACCCAAATTATTGCTGCAAAAATTTATGGAAGGCCTTTCTGCAAGGCTCCCACACAACCCAGTAACATGGCAGCCAAGTACAGTGTGGTCCCCAGACTCAAGACACTGGAGTGTACATGTCATGGAAGTGAGGGTTTATTAGCACATGCCACAGTCTTGCTTGGCGACAAGGACAGACTGCTTTGTCAGCTGTGTCTGCTCATTTACGAGTAGCACTTCTAATACCGCACTACAGCCTTTTCAGTGGAAATATTGCAACTTGAATGTAACCTTTTTTGACGGTACTATAATTATTATGGTTGTTTTCTTTCACTTCAGCCTTCATGGTCAAGGTTATGATGGTGGTGATAAGATCTCAAGTGAGAAACAAACTCAACTAACCCAAGAGTTTGGAAATAGAATCACGTTTTAGGAACTTCGTATTTTACTACTACTACTAACAGTTACTGCAATTGCGACAGTACACAATCATAATTATTGTATTCCGTGTAATTAGTAATGATTATGTACTGAGTTTTAGTGCCACGTTTGTAAAAATTTCCAAAAAAGTGATTTACAAGGACACACATACACTCACAACAGTGCATATTGTTACTCTGTGTCTGGACTGTTCAGTATTTCTCTCTGAAAAGACATTGTCTCGGCTTCCTTGTACAGCCTGCATGGGGGATGGGGAGAACTTCAATAGACGGGTTGCCACTATCATCAGAGAAGTCATGCAGATCTGACTGCAATATGCTCAGTCACATCAACCAAGTCTGATACACATTGTGATTACCCTCTTCCCATGAGCCGCCGAAGGCCACTGCAGAGACTGAATGAGGGAGGTGCCTTCGCCAGCTCGTGTGCTCCTGGTCCAACTGCATGTGGCTTACTTCTGAGGGCTCCTGGTGGGGGGTCAAATTGTGACCTCTTTGTCGGTATCATGACCATGGAGAGGATGGAGGCAAAGTAGACGAAACTGGTCAGCATCTGTGTCAGTGAGGATGGTACGTATACACTGTCAGTGAGGATGGTGGGGGTGGGACCACAGACACTGTGTCAGTGAGGATGGTGGGGGTGGAACCGTATACACTGTCAGTGAGGATGGTGGGGGTGGGACCACAGACACTGTGTCAGTGAGGATGGTGGGGGTGAGATCACAGACACTGATGGTGGGGGTGGTACCACAGACACTTTGTCAGTGAGGATGGTGGGGGTGGGACCGTATACACTGTCAGTGAGGATGGTGGGGGTGGGACCACAGACACTGTGTCAGTGAGGATGGTGGGGGTGAGATCACAGACACTGATGGTGGGGGTGGTACCACAGACACTCTGTCAGTGAGGATGGTGGGGGTGGGACCGTATACACTGTCAGTGAGGATGGTGGGTGTGGGACCACAGACACTGTGTCAGTGAGGATGGTGGGGGTGGGACCACAGACACTGTGTCAGTGAGGATGGTGGGGGTGGGACCACAGACACTGTGTCAGTGAGGATGGTGGGAGTGGGACCACAGACACTGTCAGTGAGGATGGTGGGGGTGAGACCACAGACACTGTGTCAGTGAGGATGGCATTCAGTAGAGCTTGAACATGACAGTATTGGTATTGGTGGGTCTAGTAATGCAACTACCTGCAGTGAGACGGTGAGCCCGGTGTACCCTGCAGAGGCTCAGTGAGGGACATCCCACACAGTGTTGCCGTGGAAGTTGGGAAGTAGACCATTCGGATGAAGAGAAGTCTTCTATGCATCACTGTGTGTGTGTGTGTGTGTGTGTGTGTGCGTGTGCATGTGTGTACGAGTGATTACATGTATGTGGATGTGGTGTGGTGTGTGTGTGTGTATGTGACTATGTGTGCACGTGTGTGTGTGCATGTGTGTATTATGTGTGTGTAAGTGTTTGTGTGTGTAAATGCTTGTGTGTGTAAATCTGTGCTGGTTCTGAATATACACCAAGTCAAACTGGTACTCTCCTCAGTAGGTAACTGGTACTCTCATCAGTAGGTAAGTTACTCCACAATCATCACACTAGCCTCGTTCCCTGGCCCTTCCAAGCTTTCCGTTGCTTGCAGTATGTACAACGACAAAAGCTGGGCAGGGGCCTGGGAACAAGGCTATCATCACAGCTACTCACATTGAACCTGCATTCCAGTGTGTACAGACCAGCAAACAGCAGCACAGTAGAGAGATAGGACCGCGGAAGGAGGGAGCCTGAGGCCATCTTGTGAAGGACCTGCTTAGTCAGTTTGACAGGGAAAGGGGGGTGGGAAGGGGGAGGGAAGGGGGAGGGAAGGGAAAATGAATAGGGTTGGAGACAATTACACCCAGTGTGAGGTGTACAATTAAGTTAGTCTATTCTCAGCTCCCCCCCCCCCCCCCCCCCCCCCCCCCTCCACACACACACACTTCTGACAGTTGTGTGTGCATGTGGTGAATACTGAGTGATTCACATGACAAACATCTTTGAACATGAGCACATTATTTCCATTGCTGTGGCAACGGTGCTCCTTGTATCTACTGGTTACCATGTGCATAGGCTGCTTCTAAAGTACACAGTAAAACTGGATGTATAGAGCATGAGTTTGGAAGAGGGAGGAAGGAGGTACTTATTGCCTGAATTAGGTGAACTAATTACAGGCCATGATACTCGGTGATATATAGTCACAGTCATGTGACTACCATCAATAGTCACAGTCTGACTATACCATTTATAGTCATGTCAAGAAGACACAAGAGTACCGGAAGGGATGATCCCTGATCCACACAAAGGACGGGGGAATTGCTGGTGAGACTCACATGTGACAAAGAAGACCAGTGTGATGTGTGCTGCCTGGAACACTGTCATCACTATGTTGCTCTTGGATGTGTGGGAGGTAGGGGGGGGGGGGGGGGGGGGGGGGGGGGGGTGAAGGAGGTGGGAAGGAGGGGATGTCACTGTGACTACATTGTACATACATAAAACCATAATTATAATTATCTTCATTGTTAAAATATTTTCTCCCAGAGTGAAAGCTAGTTGGTAAAGGCAATGAATAAATCACAGTAATGAATGAGGAAATGAACGCATGCACTCCTCCATTCCTGCGCAACTCCTGGCTCTGTTGCGTTACATTCAACCAGGAGATAGACTTCCAGACTTGAAAGGCTCACTTTTGACCCAAATACCTTCTCAAGTTCTGAGAGGTTCAAAACTACAAGCAGTGCAGTGCGATGGAGTGAGCTGAAATAGGCAAGTACGTTTTTTACCATGTGGGTCTGCAGCAGATTGAGTTTATTGAAGAAGCTGGGTCGGTGTGTTAGACTGTGAGTGAAAGCACGGCAAATACACCAAGGTTGTACCCTCGTTCACTAATCTCGTGTGGCCTGTAGGCAAGTTGTTTTGAAAAATGCCGTTTGTGAAACGTTTTCAACATGAATAATTGTTACATGAACGATTTCAATGCAGTCGTGTGTATTGTATAAATGTTCTTTTAACAGGGTTGCTACATCAGCGGGCTGGTTTTCAGTAACGCCACCACACCCATACGTTGCACCACACCCACACACCACACGCATACCCTAACTCCCCAGGCCCTATACCAGCTTTTGCTGCTTAGCAAGTGACAAAAGCTGGGGCGGGGCCAGTGAACATGGCTACCACGTGCACACACACACACACATACACATACACACACACACCACACACACACACACACATGCACACACTGCATGTGACTCACTGCAAGTTCCACTTCATCTTTATTTTTGTTCTCTGTATTGACCGCTTCAATGACCTCCAGACAACCAACATTGAAGAAGTGACAGAGGGTTGGAGGGAGGGAGGAAGGGAGAAGGCGTGGAGAGAGGAAGAGGGGGAAGGAGAAGGAAGAAGGGGAGAGGAAAGGAGGAGGGGAGAGAGGGGGAAAGGGAGGAGGAGTGGAGAGGGAAGGATTGAAGAGGGGAGTGGAGGGGGAAGAAGTAATGGATGATTCATATTCCAGCTGTCTGGATTCTTATCAAGAAGCCTGTGAGCAAGAGCGCATGACATCATCGTCATACACTCTTGCTGCGAGTCATACTACAAGTAGTATAATTATTGTTGGAACATGCAGTGAAGAGACCAGATTGTCACTGTCATAGTAACTCCATTAATTACTACAACTCACTCAGTAACAACTGTAGACACAAAGATGGCATATGACACATCACATTCCAGTCCATAGGGATGATAATTTCCAGGGGTTTCCCCTCCTGCCAAATGAATGTGATGACTATCAGGTAGCCGGTGATCCAGCGAGGGATCTGCCTGAGGGAGGTGGGTAGAGAGGAGGGGAGAGGGAGAGATGGGGAGAGGGAGACAAAAAGAGGATGGAGAGACAGAGACAAGAGGAGGGGGAGATGAGAGGAGGAAGGGAACGGAGAGTGGAGAGACGTGAGGAGGAGGGAATGGAGGAGGGAGATGCATGGAGGGTAGGGGGCAGATAGGGAGAGAGAGATGAGAGGAGGAGGGAATGGAGGAGGGGGGATGAGGAAGGGATGAAGGGTGCGCAGCAGAGTACGAAACACAACGCACAAGCAGCATACATCACTGACATCAGTACTTCAGAACCCGCCACTGTACTACTCACATAAACTACCACCATTCACCCCACCCACACATCCACTCACCTCCGACTAGAATGCCCAGTGCCCACAATTCAGTTGTCCAATGTGAGACTTCACAACCGAGGAGGGTCACCCTATGGCATCCAGCAAGTCGTGAATGTCCACAGTATTCGATGCTCCTGTCAGCATGATGTGGTCTGTTCCCTGGGACAGTACAGACGTCTCATTGTGTGAGATCTCCGGCTTGCTGTCACAGTTGATGGTGGTGTGGTTCGGTCTGAGGGGAATGGCCTCCTCCGGGCTGGTTGGGGTTCTGTGCTGGTCTCCAAGCATTGAAGTGCTCTCAGTAGCCATGCTACGGATTACAGATGGTGGGCACTGCGTGTGTGCATGTGAGAAGTGCACATGAGTTTAGACATGTAAGGGGGCAAGGCTGGTCATGAGTGGTAATTCTAACACATGTAATACACACCAGACTAAAAGGCTAGGAGAAATGCAGCGTAGACACATCTCAAAGCCGCTATAACACTCCTTCACATTAAATTTTTACTATTATAAACAGGGGATGGGATGGGACCAGGGCGAGAGCAAGTAGACCAGAACCACTGTACTGTCAAAGAGACTAGCCTACTTGTACGCATGCAGGTTACAGCTACTCAAACTCACAATCAGTAAGCCTCATGAACCCGCTTTAGTGTACTGCAAGCGACAAAGAGCTGGGCGTGGGACTGGGATTGAGTGGGAACAAGGCTACCTCATGAACCTGTGAGTGAACTGCAGCTAGGCTATTACGTAATGGAAAAGTTTCACAGAGTTGGT
>OZ007514.1:9743507-9821322 GCA_963931865.1 Axinella damicornis | reverse complement strand
CGAGACCACGATCTAGTATACCCCTCTGTGTACGTACGTATTACGTTTGTGAGCGAAATTTGAGCAAGGAAGAAGCTCATGGTGGCCCTGGCAGGCCTGGGACCTGCAATCCTCGTACATCTGGAACTTGCAGTGCAAAGCGCGAAGGTGCCACGAGAGCCCATCCTGAGAAGTGAAAAATGAAGGCGAAAAAAAATTTCCGCGCTTCGCGCGGACTGATCAGCACTACACACCTCTATGCACTTCCTCCGGCAGCATTTAATATATGGTGCCCCCCTTTCATAAATCCTGTATCCGCCCCTGATAAGTTGTGAGGTAGGTAGTCTAATACATACCCAGATCTGAACATGTCAAAACATGTCAGTTGGTCACAACCCTGTGTATGATATGACGTGCCGAGGGAATGGGAGGGGGTGGGGCTTGCATGGGTTGCCATGTGTCCCCCCCCCAGCAAAAAATCCTGTATGAAACCCTGGAAGGTGCTTCTGATGTTCATTATGAAGCTAGAGATGACATACCAGGCGTAAGGTTCATCAGACAGGATGAAGATGAAGAGAGTGGATCCCAGTTGTGATGAAGGATACTGAAACGGAGTATGAGTACTTGCAAAGAGTAGTTGTGCTTTGCATGAGTGAAGAGGAGGGTATTGCAGCTGTCGAGGGGTTCTCTGTCTTTAGTAAGACCTGTAAGAGTAGATCTGAATTTGCATGTCATCTTATGGTGGCAGTGGTCAAGACTGATGACTATATTCTAGACGTTCTGGCTTTGCCAGACTATTAAACTCATGACCACCGTCAGCTTTACAAGGGGTGGTCGCTCCAATATGCGCCGCACCTACCGGGGTCACAGTCTGTGACCATGTCACTGCGATGCTAAACTGCCGGTGATCCTGTGACCGTCGCAAAAAAATCCTCCGTGACTGTGTGACCTTTTGGTAATACGGTACACCACACCTACATCTGCCGTATACGGGGTCACAATCGCCGGTCGCAGCTCTAAGTACGGTGCTTATTGGCGTGACCACCCCTTAGTCTCGGAACTAGTCTCATTCCCAGACCCTCAATACGGAAGGCCTTCGCACGGGAAGGCTCTGGGCATGAGTCTACATTTCATTTGTCCTATTAAAGAGAATGCAATTATGTGTGGATAACTAGCAATCAATTGCGATACCACGCATACCATCACAGTCGACCTGCTCGTTTCTCACCTGCAGGTAACACGGCCGGCATAGCACAGCGATTTGCCGTGTCTAGTCACTGGTGACACTGAAAGCCTGGTGAAAAAATCATTTCCATGATGTCATTTGCTTCTGATTCATCAGTTCAACATTCCGTCCTGGGGACAACTCGAATGTAAGTGTGTGCCCAGACCTTCCTCCCCACGCGAAGGGTCTGTCTGTGTCACCGTGACATGGGTCACTCTTATAGTGAAGGGTCTGTCTGTGTCGCCGTGACATGGGTCACTCTTATAGTGAAGGGTCTGTCTGTGTCACCGTGACATGGGTCTCTCTTATAGTGAAGGGTCTGTCTGTGTCACCGTGACATGGGTCACTCTTATAGTGAAGGGTCTGTCTGTGTCACCGTGACATGGGTCACTCTTATAGTGAAGGGTCTGGTCCCGAGTCTACGTCACCTTGACAAGGGTCACTCTTATATGCACTGTAGTCACAACTGTGACCGTGGTCAGGCCTTGACTACCTGCATGTTTCACCGTCGATTAGTGTTGAGCATTTGGCATGACCATTTTTGGTGCATCACACAGCTGTACATTGCATAGTATCCAGGTGGCTCATTACAGGTGTATGATCCCTACTATTCTGAGCAGGTTGTTCGACGTGAGCCAGTTGATACCACATTTTGACCATTGACCAGCAGTTTCAGGATACTATGACTGTTGACTATAATCCATCTTGACCGGTGACCACACTTTGACCATCGTCATAGTTGTAGCAACTCGTGAATGATTTATGAGCAAAGGCTCTTTTAGGGTTGGCTGCACCATTACCTAATATGGAAGCATGCTCATCTCCCTGAATGCTGTGCTTTGAGGAGCCCCCTCCCCATTAAAATTCTGCCTGTGCTAACGTGCCGTGGATCTTGTGACTTTGACTTTATGTATACGGGTCAAAGCCCCAGTCATAACTGTAAGTACGTACAGTGCTCACCGGAGAGACCACCACTTGAATATTGTGTACAATTGTTGTATGTGTACTTGAAGTGGTGTCACTGTTCATTCAAGTGGAGGAAGTGGAGGAGGACATGGAGGAAGTGGAGGACATGTTGACACTTGACAGTGGTAGCAGTGACAATGGTTTGTCCATGCCTCCCTCTTGGATGCAGGGTACGTACTAATGGCACAAGTGAGCAGGATGATGTTGGGGAGAGGTAGGAGCAAGAGCAACTACTCTTTCATTCCTGTCTTCATAGGTTCTTCTATCAGAACTCATTCACATCAAATTGACAAAGAGGAGGAAGAGAAGAGGTGAGTGGGGGGGGGGGGGGGGGGGGGGGGGGGGGGGGGGGGGGCAGTGGGTATAGGTGGGGGAGAGGGGATCAGAAAGACAATGGAGAAGGGGAAGGATCTCTGGGTGGTCTAGACACACTTTGGAAGGATCCCTTCACGTGAATAAGTCAACATTACTAATCATATGTGAGTGCCTGTTGTGCAGTTTCACGATGTCATGCAGTGACCCAAGGGATGGCAGTACATTGCGGACATGTCACACACTGATGTATGTATACATACCTCCAACTTAAGGCTTTGAACATCCTTATGATTTTTTTACAGGGTCACATTTCTGTGCAAAACTGTGCTTGCTGGCACCCTAACAGAAAGCAGTTTCCAACATGCTCATACTGTTGGTAAGTTGTAATCTCTTGTAACCTCCAGTAATCTCTAGTAACGTCTAGTAGTCATTCTCTAGCAAGACAGCTGATGATGGCAACGTGAGTATCACCATCTACATTGTAGTACAAATTACAAACACTAGCTAATGGGAGAGCCAAACTCCCAATTCATTTTGATCAGTTGGACACCATGTAGTTTCTCCAACTGGTGCCACATGCACCATTTGAAAGTCCATAGTCATGGTTTATTTCTCCAGTTGTTTCAGTGCCTTGAAATATATTGAATTTGAACAATTGCCCTGAGCTACTGTCTGTAACACGGGGCCATCGTTCACCTTTTTGCCGACGCAATCCCCCTTTTTGCGTTGACCTGTGAACCAACAACCAACCATGACGTCATAATGACGTGTACGTAGTATACGGAGGTATACGGTCCAAGAAATAAGATATACGGAGGTGCATGAGTAGTGGACACGTGCAATGAAGGTTGACGAGCGCGTTGACGATCCGAGGCCGTGGAAGAAGTGCGTCCTCCTACCAAGAAGCTCTGCAGTTGTGGGGCAGATGTCTCATCACTGAGCATAATTATATCACGTTAGAAAACACTTGGCTGGGTCAAATCACTTGAAGGTACAGGCAGCGAGTGGGCTGCGGGCACCCACGTCCACCAAGAGGACGCCTGTGGTGCAGCGCCCGTGCACAGAGCTGAATTTGAGGTAGCGAGAGGGCCTGGGGGGGGGGGGGGGGGGGGATAGGGAGACGGCATAAAAGGCTGGAATCACTGCAAGTGCCAAATTGCCACTCCGAGTACTTTTTTGCCTGAGGGGAGAAACAACCAACCAACTAAAGTGGCATTGCGTCTGGCAATTTGGTAACTGTGGCCCCGTGGTCTGTAACTATCAATTATCTCCTGAGGGATCAAACCGCAGAAGCTAGTACGTCCAGTTTCTATGAGCGACTACTAGTTCTCAGCACAATAATTATCTTTAGCCTATTCTCCCTTCCCAGCATAGGTGTATTTCTGAGAGAGAGACTGAGCCAAGACCCTTTAGAGCACTTCTTGGTGCGTCAGAGGCAGAAACAAAGAACACATGAAACCCCATCAAGTAATGGAGTCTTGAGGAACTCCCATGCAGGCCATAAGAGTCATCAACTCCTGTGTGGGGACCATCTGTGGCAACTGTCATTGCAGCAAATCCGAGATGGCCATGGACCTAGAGAAAGAGAACAAGCCCCTTCACCACAAGAGAGTGGGTGATTGATCATGAAAAGTGCTGAAGGATTGTAGTTTGCTATAATTATGATGAAAGTTATAAGTGATAATAGTGTGAATTAACAGTGCTGTGCTATGTTTTGTTACTACATTCCTGTTCGTGGCGGAGGGCTTTAGCTTTCTCAAGAGCGATGACATCAGTGTGAAGAAACAATGATGTCCATGAAGATGTATGTTTATGGTAAGGCTTAAGAAGTTTCTATCCATTAATGTTTCTTTTGGATGCTGTCGGTCACAAGACCAGCTAGGCTGAGTTGACTACAGAAACCTGCACTGCACACTCAAAAACATCCGAGAAATTTATAGGTGAAGGTGAGACCTTATAGCTTTATAATGAACTTTCTTCAATTCCCTGTTGGTCTCCCTCAGTGATCTATGTCCAATATATCTTCTTGTGCTATAATAATTATACGCGCTGTTCAATAATGAGGTACTTGAATCAACTAACAACTCCACCAATTAAAAGATTTCTGAATACGTTGATAAGCTACTCAGAGGTACGTACTACTTAGCTGCAAGGGCATCAAGTCATGTAGAGGCGGCTACATCTAGCAGGTATGGCTATACACATCCAATAAACAAACAGAACTGCATGGGCTCATGCAATTATAGTATAGAGTTGAGGGCGCCTCAGCATTGAGTTGTTGCATCATGCAGAGAGGAGTAGTTTGTGCAGACTTCGATGCTGCCCATTTTTCAATTAGGCAACACATGGGAGACCGCCAGTTGGCTACAAGTATGGGGAAGTTGTTTATAGGCAAAATGGGATACCACTGGGGAAGTTGGTATTTTAAGGCCATAATTATGAATACACCACCTGAATGACCTCTGAAGAGCTTCCCGGGGAAGCTTTTAGTATGGGTTGACATTGAAGTGGCGGGGGGTTATGTGCCTTTTTTGAAGTACAATAATATGTGACTGACCACATTAATTTTGATAACGTGTGTTGTAGCTAAAGCAGACAGGGAGAGTGAAGAAGGAAAACTGATGTACAGTATGAGAGGAACTATGAACAGGCCTAGGGATCCAGAGAGAATAGTCTGAGGGGGAGTGTGTAACAACCTGTTGTTGGTAGCACAGCAAGTGACCTATGTGTTCCAATCCTCTCTCCCTTGTAGGTCGAAACTCGGTTTGAGGTGAAGGGAGGTATACTGAGTGAATTCAGTATTCATCTATCTATCTATCTATCTATCTATCTTGTCATTCTTTATCTATCAGTGCAACGTCATTTTTTGTTGGTAGTGGTACTAACTATAACCATACAGAGTGTCTTTCTCTGCATGGTGAGTTCATGCTAGCTAGCCCTGGGGTCAATAATATTGCTGTCATATGAACTGTTTGAAATCCATGGATTTCTGTTGTGTACTTTTATCAATTTGCTTGAGATTTATAATACCTGACAAATCTTGAGGAGTAGCTAAGGAACTCTTGTTTTCCTGATCAATAGGAGGTTCAAAGGTCCATGCTAAAGTACTTAGCTACCAAACCTTGACTATTGCCTCATATGTGGAAATAGCTGTTTGACACTGCGCTGAATAGGCTAAATGGTCACGGGCAATGCATCAGTTCAACCACTAATATTCTTGTTTTAATTACTCATCCAGGTAGCTATCAATAATGTGAGTGCATGCATTGCACCCTTTCAATGCAGATTGTTGCTGCAGCTAGTGTCGGAGTCTAACAATATCCAAACAGTATCGCAAATGCTAACAGCTGTCCCACATGGTTTGTGTTCAGCAACAACTCAGACAGAAAAGTGCGTTCTCTCTGTGTGTACATGTGCAGGAAAACTTTTGGAGATGCTGTCATTTGTGATCAATTGCAACAGCAGTCCTACCTTCTTATTAATAACTGCATGACATACAACAGCAGTTACTCTAGTGTGCAAGTTAAGATTCGTTTGGCAGTTGTCCTTATGAAAACTCACTATAGCAACATAGTAAACAACAGATACAAAGCTCTTCCACATAACATTTCTGATCTGGTAGCAAAAAGACAGTTTCAGGAACAAGTTCTGATAAGATGTACAGCATCCACCCGTAGTTGTTCTCTGTGCAGTTTGCACAAGCATAGCCAATGCTAATTAACGTAGGGCCAAACCCATCAATACAGCCTCTGCAAAGCAGCCATCTTGGTTCAGAGTCTGAGGGGCGCAGAAGATATTGTTCTAGCAGTTCTCACACTTCGAATCCATACCACACCTGCACCAATGAACTGGTTTGTTTTGTTAAGCCAATTAGTAGCAAATGGTGTAACCCATGGTTTAATGGCATTCATGGAAGAACTTGATACAATTTCACCGGTTGTGTTGAAGATCATTCTGCACGGGTAGTGTTGAAAATCTTCTCACAGCATGTGGATTCTGGAACCTGGACTACTTCCGTTATTTCATTCCACCATTCTGTGTGAGCCGAGGCCTCAAAAACATCCACATCCTTGCCCTCTAGTATGTGTTCGGTTCTTATCCACTACTGCTCATTGCACTTACAAATACTTGTGTTGAACTACATGGGAACAACTTCAGACCAATTGTCTGGCTGTGGAAACCATTTCACAGATGTAGAAAACAGTGGGAAACAAAAGCATCGCTTGTTGATGTTTGCCACATTTCTTCTTCTGTCTTAGTCTAAGCATTTGCTTGTGTCATCATATCTGTTATAGCTATAGAAGGGACAAAGATATACAGTACTGAGTGTGGGAATGTATCATTTTATACTTCTCACTCCACTTCTGCTGATCGATCCTCTACCCTTGCAAAATATTCAACAAGTGTCTCAACTGCTGTCACAAGAGAAGGTGGCATGCACTGCACACCTTCGTTGAAGAATTTCATTGATGCTACAAAATTAGTATGGAACTACTGAAGGGAGGGATTTTCGATCCATGTCTGGAGTCTATATGCTCTTGCGCATCGCAATCATCATTGTCAATTACAATATTGTTCATCAACACCAAATAGGCTGGTTGCTGCGTGCACTGATGTTCCTGAGTGTATCCATGCTCATACTAACTGTACAGCCCTACAAGATAACCTACAATGAATGTGTTGGACAGTTTATTGCTTGCTCTGTTGGGGTTTCTGATACTGCTACTTGTCACATTCCTGTATATCCTGCCATCAGCAAATGAAAATCTGCCACTGATATTATACCTGTGGTCTACCACAGCTTGTCCTGCTGTTGAGTGTCACCTACAGACAGCTGAAAGGAATGTGGTCAGTGCAATATATTGTAGGCAAAATTGGTATACTTTGCTGAAGAAGTGATGATCTTTCAGATGCGTCCAAGCAGGAGATGGATGATCTTTCAGATGCTGATTCACTGCCTCATCAATTGGTCAGTCCCAACCAGTACAACAGGTCTCAGCTGTCAGAGTTTGAACAAGCACATGTCAACTCTGAAAGACTTGCAATACGAGAACAAAATTAATACCACCTACACTTACAGCTCAATCAGCTGAAATGCATTGTGTTTCCTGGAACTATATTGCTACTGTCCACTGTATGCAATGAAGTATGATGCTGTGATAAAACTGTTGATATCCTGCATTAGATAGAGCGTCCCTATATTGTCCAAGTGGATCCTTGTAGCTATATAAGGTAGTAAATGTATCTTCAAAACAAAATTGCATTACACATGATAACAAATGTAATGAGATGCAGGAACAGCAGAAAAATGGGTTGTCTGAAGCCACCAATTTGAGTTCTGTATTCATAATTACTGGCATGTTTTATCAATCTTTTGATTGCTTGCAGAATCAGTAACACAACTCATGGAATGTTCTTTGCTTTACCTGAATCATACAATTATTCAAGAGTTGCTCTTTTGGCCAGTAGGATCAATAATGTTTCTTTGTTGTTGTTTTTCAATAAACGTTTTGCATGATAGAACAAAATTAATGCTACAGGTCTTGGTATCTAGTATCGCAACTTTCTGGACGTGCTCTATCAAGTAGGTCCCCACAGCTCTGGAACACATTCAGGACAAAGAGGAAAAGGTCACAGCTATGTTGCGTACAGCTTCCAAACAATCAATCTTTAACCTATCCAATAAAGGCAGTTCTGGAAAACAATGAAGTAGCTACATGAGAGCTGATATTATAGTTCTAAGTCTACATTACCCACCCTTTCACTGGATGGCAATTAAGCGATTACAGGCATGTTGAATAGCTACTTGTTGTTTCATAAAGTCATGGCCCCCCCCCCCCCTGAATGACACAGATGTGTTATCTGAATCTAAACTGTCAGAGGTTTAATAGTCCTAACACTATTTAGGAACTATTGTATTATACTGAGGAAATCTGCTACAAACAATAAACACCTAGATCTAGCTATATCAAGTGGCGTATATACGATTTGTGGCAACATGTTGAAGGTAACATGCACTAAGTATTGCTGCCCCAGTTGTCAACCCCTTTAATTAACATATCTATCTCAACTGGAATCCAAGTTTCCGGAAGCAAGATTCCATTACACTCATGATATCACAGAGTCGGTAGACTCTGTATGTAGGGATACGACGTACACGCAATATGTGCTAATACAAAAGAATCTCTCCAAATCTCAGAAACGGTACACTTATAAGCCCTTATAACCACATACCGTTCATCTTCGGGTGTTTTCATGACCAACAAGACTCCTCGCATCGCGAAAAACCGTCGCGAAAATACCACACCAGGTACTCGCAAAACGAGCAAATTGTTTTTCTTTCTTTTTCTTCTTCTTTCTTCTTTCTTCTTTCAGACAGGCTAGCTCAACGTCGCCTCAATCCCTCATGATGGTTTTCGCACGAAACAGCAGCATTTTACACCGAGCAGTGCACCAGCCCATCGCTTATTGGCAACTTCCAAGTCTTCACCAGACGGCTACAGCTGCCCACTCAATAACTATGGCTTCATTTGTCACGCCATTTTCATGTTTGTACGCATGCGCACTTATTAATAAACGATCACTTAGCAACGATACGTAATTATTATTCAAGATCGCTGAATTAGACGTGCCTTGCGCTGTTGTGTTACCGCAACCATAGATAATAGAACTACGTAGTTCTATTATCTATGCCGCAACTAGACTGAGGTAAATTCTCTGTGCTATATATGTTACTAGACTGTGTTCTGTGAGAGGGGTGAATGCCTATCTAAAGACTCAACAATGTGTCGCTACTACTATCTGGTATAGCTATTTTAGCTACACTAAACTTAGCTAGCTATGGTCTTCAGCTCAGGGAGCACTGGCTTAGCATCCATCCAGAAAAGGGTTGGCTTTTGAGATGCTTGGGTCTGATTCTTCAGCCATTGCTGGCAGTGCAAATGCCAGAGTCCAGCCTGCTGCTAAAAAAAATGACATAAACAAGTAATAAAAAACATTTAAAATGTAACAGGATGTAGGGATACCAGAACCGCAAAAAGTAAGGAAACAAGGTAGGGATGATCACACAAAACAGTGAAGTATACAATCCCCCTACATATCTTTTTTCATTATACACGTATTATGGAAAAAGATCTCTGTAAGGGGTTGTATACTTCACTGTTTTGTGTGATCATCCCTACCTTGTTTCCTTACTTTTTGCGGTTCTGGTATCCCTACATCCTGTTACATTTTAAATGTTTTTTATTACTTGTTCTGTTAGTGTCGGCGACTGGGACCACCTACTGATGTTAATCAGTCTCTGTTGACCTTCTTTCAAAATATCCATGTAGCTATAGCTACCTACCCCCATACTTGTTGTGGCTTAGTATTGTTTCGGTTTCCAGATTGTTGGCTACCGTGCCCACTGCAAGGTAAGCCCATTGCGGTCTGAGCTTGCTATAGGTGGTATCACTGCACATTGTTTCAGGTTTGTCATCAAGGATACCAGAGCCCAGAGTCTCTTTTCCCAGTGGGTGTGGTCTGCATTGACTCGATCTCTAACAACCTGCATTAGGGAGAAAGTGTGCATAATTTCAGAAGAAGTGGTTTCAGAATGCATATAATAGGTTCTGCATGAGTCTACTCGGTGTCCTGTGACATGAAGTACTGGGTCTCAGTCTCAATGCAAGCAATGGGTAGTTCATTGCAGATTCTGTATGGGGTAGTAACATTGGATTCCAACCAGGAGCAGTGATTTATTTCTTGGTGCAGGGCAGGAAACTGATTTATTCTACATGGATCACAAAATGCTGGATACATTATTTTTGAGTGCATTTTGTTATTGTTGCTGAGTTTATATCTTAGATACACAGTGAAAATGGTGGCTGCCTCTGTGGGTGGGGGTACATTCATCTTGCATGCATGCATGAACAAGAAGTCCATTCAATTTGCAGGACAGTTATCAAGTCAGAACTGGGTTGCAGCCGGATTGGTGCATGGTAAGTTACGTATAATACTCTCAGCTTGATTGGATCTCTTCCAAAATAGGCTATGGTTGTGTTCCTTCGGAAAGAGTGCATTGACATTACTGTGACCAGTATAACTTGATGCCAATAGAGAGTGCATGAAATTACTGTGACCAGTATCAAGTAACCTGATGCCAATAGAGAGTGCATGAAATTACTGTGACCATGCAGTATAACTTGATACCAATATAGAGTGCATGAAATTACTGTGACCATGCAGTATAACTTGATGCCAATATAGAGAGTGCATGAAATTACTGTGACCAGTATCAAGATAACTTGATGCCAATAGAGAGTGCATGCTCTGATCAAACTTTAAATTTGTTGTTGAAGTGTTAGTGCGTAAGTATGCATGAACCTATAGCCTGGCCTCATGTATAATAATAATAGCATGTGTACATTAATCTAGGAAAAGCATGCAAATTTGATTCTTTTTCCACACTTGATCATAAACACATTGATCCCAGCTCTGCAAACAATCAGCATTATGTACACAACAACAGCACTGAGTCATTGCTGATGATGGTAGCTACATGTCTGAGTGTCAACACTTATATTAATCCCCGGTCTCAAACGGTCGTATACGTGAAAGACACAAGAACAGGAGGTGCAAAATCTCTCTGCCTCAAAGGAGAGCTTGATACTTTAATCAAATCAAACCAAACTAGAAATACTAACATGAAAAAAAGATAATTAGTTCTTCATTTGGTTGTTGTGTACATGTTGCTTTGGTGCAAGCTATTACCTTCTGCTTGTAGAATCAGCTGAAACATCATATTTAGACAGAGATGAAGGGGTGTGTGTGGAACTAAGAATGATAATGTATATGCTAAGTAGTGTGCGGTTTTGACCATCAGCTATCTGAACCTATAGCCTCATTCCCAGTCCCACGCCCAGCTTTTCGTTGCTTGCAGTACAGTTACCGTACTGCAAGCGACGAAAAGCTGGGCTGGGAACGAGAACCTTCTCTCCCTTAGGTCGGCACCATGTATTATCCATCTTTGGTGGTACTAACCCTATATATATACAGCTTCCATTCTCTTTGAGGTGAGTATACATACTCCATGTAAGTAATCATCCAATCTGGTTTAAACTGCATAGAGTTTCAAGGACTCAGCAGGGATTTTTTTCTTTGGATTCCTGAATTTCATGCCAGAATCAGGAACATGTTTAATTCCTGAAGTATATTTTCTTGAACCAAAGCTCAGTTCGTGCATTACTCCTTTCCTTCACTCCAGATTGCTCAGGCCGCAGTGTCAGAGTACAGCAATGCCCAAACAATCACAAAATTAATGTTAACAAATTTAATGTCCCCCATGGTTTGTGTTCAGCAACATCTCAGCCCATACAGAATCAGTTTATGAGTCTTTCTCATAATATTATACTATAGCTATATCCTTCATGATCAACGGTAAAAGTGGGTGGAAAGTTCTCTTTCTCTCCTTTATTGCCATCTCGATCAAGTACTGCCATAATTTTTAGGTGTTATGTAATGGCTTGCAGTTACTGATCATGATCAGATGTTGATCACTAGGTCTGAAACAGTAACAACTTGTGTATGAATAAGAAGTATATTTTTTGGCCCATAAGTTTGGTTTGCCCCTCCGACAGTGCTTTGTGGTCTGCATGTTCCATACTAGCAGGCATGTGTATAGCTTGTGCAAGTAGATTATTGAACTCAAGGAAGTCTCTTATCGGGACCTGCCTATATTCACCAAGGGTGAAGCTGAGGTGATTATTGGTGCATCACGAGGGCCTCTAAATGGCTAAGACACCTGCTTGAGTGCAATAATCAGCTTCAACTATGGGTCCTCATTAACTTCAAAAGATCAAAGCATACCGTATTGTGTACTGTACTTAGAGTCTTAGACGTGACTGTATAACAAGACAGTAAGAGTAGTAGTGTAAATAATGCATGGAGAATGTTGGGATAGCAGAACAGCAAAAACAAGCTATATATAGCTTGTTTTTGCTGTTCTGCTATATATAGGTAGGGGAGGTGGCATAAAACAGTTCAGCATAGCTACCAAGTCTTACAACTCCCTTGTGTGTTTTACACTTAGCTGTAATTTCATTGTATGTGTGTGAAGCCTGTCCAACACTTAGTTAGCTACCATGACCTCTATTGTACACCTACTACATAATTTTGACACCTCATTCCCCAGCCTTCACAATATCCACCAGAGGTATATGCAATAATGGAGGGGGTGACTTGCATTGAAATACAACATGAATACTTTGCGTATCAACTGCTACATCCTGAACCAGTTTTGTTTGTGAAAGCTGGTCCCAGTTATACACTTAGCAAACGCAAAGCTTCATTGGTGCAGTCTGTACCTATGAAAGGTGGCCCATGGATTTGTAAAACGTAAAACTTACTGAGCATTAACGTCTGCTTCAACACATTTTGCGTGTAGCTACAGTTGTCCATGCATGACCGAAAGAGTGGCCAATGGCTTGCATGATTCGACGGTGGAGAATATTGTCACTTGGGCTAGTTGTAAAAGCATTTTCTTGTACAAAAAAGTCTACTTAAATCATCTGGGAGGATTTATATAGTTACACAATTTACAATGCTAAAACTTCATCATGTTGTTCTAAAATTTGTCTGTAGAAAATTCACACTACATGGTTTTTTGTCACTGATCCAAACAACACTATGCAAGAGCCAGTGTTGGCCACCTATATAATAGCTACTAGCCACACACAGCTAATGATTCCTAATAGTTCTAATGGAGATGAACAATTTTCGTTGAGTAGCTGTTACATCAGCAAGTGTGCAACAGCTAGAAGAACCACCCCCATAAGTAGGGAGAGACGATTGGCGGGGGGAGCAGAGTTCGTGGGAGTCTCCTGCATGATCTCCTGGCCAGCAACAAACACCCTCAATATATTTCTGTCATCACCTGAACAATTAAGTAGAATGACATTGTGTTAGAATGAACATCATTACTGTAGAGCAAACAGAGAAAAGAAAATTCCTAGTAGAACAACGTGCATATGTGCTCATACAGCAGCCATTTTCAGCATTTTGCTAATGAAAATGAAGCATAGCCAAGACACGGGTGCTCGTTGTCACATATCCTGGCCACTTGATGCCTCCCAGTCTACAATTTTAAATGCACAATTAGGGGAAAATTTGTGCTATCTTCTGTCTTGCAGGAAAAAAAAGCATCACGTGCACAAAAACTGATTAGCTCATCAGTTACATATTACAGGTAGCTTCCCTCACTTCACTCGCTCAGCTACTTCCCCTCGTTCGCCTTGGTGAGTAATCCGGTGCTGGACAGCTCTCTGTGCAGAGCTCAGTGCTGCTCCCCGATTGTGTCTGCTTCAGCTGCTGCTTCCTGATTGTATCGATCCGCTTCAACTGCAGCTCCCCATTTGCGTCCGCTTCAGCTGCTGCTCCCCGTTTGCTTCCACTTAAGCTGCTGCTCCCCATTTGCGTCTGCTTCGGCTGCAGCTCCTCGATTGCGTCCCCTTCAACTGCTCCCCGATAGCATCTGCTTGTAGCCCCAGCTGTTCCAGCTCCTGCCCATGCCCAATGTTCTCGAACATTCTTCACAGAGTTCGAGATTCAGTAAAGTGAAGTAGGAAGCATGTCACTAGTCTAGTCCCGCCCCACGAACATCCCACTTCCGTCATGCACACACACATATACATATTATTGATGAGTGTCCATGGGAAAATAACAGCTTAATTCATACATCCTTTCACTGTGACATACCAAGGTTGAGAAATTTCTGAATTCTATCCTGCACGGAGAGAAGTTTGGAATATGAACATTTGGCCATAATTACACTCCCGGTAGGAGAAAAACTGTGCCACGTAAAATATAATCTAGTGTTTGACGATCTAGGAATGACCTACAAAGATTCAGAGAAAACTACACGTTGTGATCGCTGTCTTGCACTGACCCAAATGTATAATTTTGGTGCTGAAACTCGCCCTGGTAGTGAAGATATCAGCAGTTGTGTCTTCCTGTCGGCCACCGTCGCTCATGTGGTGGCTTCGACTTTCACTACCAGTAGGTGAGAATAAGACCTGGGTCCTCGTCAACCAGGAGTACGTTTTCCATTCAATTATGTAGCTCTGATCAGTGAGTGCATCATGGCCCATTATTATAACTAATCAGAATCAAAAGCTGAAATTTCTTTCAATATTGAAGAACATGCAGTAATCAGTACACAAAGAGAGTCTTGCACCAATAAGTGCTATATAATGAGTGAACATATCAGCTAAGCTAATTTACTCCTAACTGGAAGAACATTCCCTTCACATTTTCAACTCAGCTCACATTTATGGCCTCGCTTGAGGTGGTGTCAAATACTGGGCGGGATGGACTTGGAGCACTGGTGTCGACTAGAAGAGCGTCAAACTGCTTTCCAGTCTGAAACAAATTTAAGCCATTTCACCTTGAATAATGCGTAATTTGGTGACTACCGTATAGCGGGAAAGTTTTGCAAGTGTAAGTGCAAATTTTCATATAAACGGCTGAAATGTCTTCATAAGAAAATGTTCGTATTTTAATATTCGTATGCGCCTGCGCATTGCCATGCCCCCTAGCATTACAGGTACATAACGTGGCGATGATGTCGTTTTCAGTTTTAGGCAATGCACAATGGTGAGAGGGTACCAAGTCTATAATGCTGACATCTTGGCCTCTGTTTTGTTGGCGAGGAATTTCGAAAAATGACGAATAGCCGTGGGTTGGCGGCAAACTCGCCAATCGTTGCTGTTCAGTGAACTTGGCTTACTTTCATCTGTCGCACTTCCCACAGGTTCGCTATAGTCACAGGCTAACGGGTGTAGATGGGTCCACTAGAGTCTGGAAGGCAATTCAAAGGTTAGAAACACCGTTACAAATGCCATTGCTTGCTTGCTTGCTGCTTCCACATGCATGTTTGATTGCCCGTTCAAAATTTGATGTTATCGTCACAAGCTAACGGGTGTAGATGCGTCCACTGGAGTCTGGAAGGCCGTTTGAAGGTTAGTAATACCGTTACAAATGCCATTGCTCGCTTGTCATGCACTTCCACATGTTCGATTGCCGGTTCAAAATTTGACGTTAAAATTTCGACTGTTAAAATTTTAGCAGTTTATATTTTATCTCGAGGCTTCACGCGAAAATATACGAAAAGTCACGCCATACAAAAATTTCCCGCTATACGGTATGTGCACCACGGAAGTAATCAAATTATGGCTGATGTGCAGTATGATTGCCAACGTATGCTGTATACATGCCCCCAACAATTAATGCAGTGAATACCATGCATAATTCATGGTGGGTGCACCATAGCCTCATTCCAAGGCCTCCACCACAGCTTTTGTCGCTTGCAGTACGAAAAGCGCAGTGAAGGCCTGGAAGGGTTTCACACATGATGCATGCCGCGACCGTCATAAAAAGTCATCCGTTCAAGACCACTATATACTAGTACACTAGCTACGATCACGTATGGAGACAAGTCAACGGCCAGAAGAGAGCCACACCGACTTATCCAAGCTAGAAGTCTTACCTTCGAAGTAGTGCTGAGCTGCAAGTGTTGTACTTTCCAGAGTGACGGCTCACTGCACTGAGTGAACAGTCAAAGCGTTTAGGACCTGCCTCCTCTGGAGTTTGTCTGGTCTCTGTAGTGTCTCTGGAAAAAGAGATAGCAAGTTGAATACCGTGAGTATGTATTAACAGAATCCATGACATCAGCGGCGGCACGCATCACGTGCGAAACCCTTCTAGGCCTTCTCCGTGCTTTTCGTACTGCAAGCAACAAAAGCTGTGGTGGAGGCTTGGGAACGAGGCTAGGTGCACCACACTCTGTGGTTTCTTTGCTCTCTACCTAGATAGTGTTTCTCACATGCATGATAATCGTACCATGCGCAATCTCCCTCTATATTTGAATTTCAGGGGAGAGGCTGAGACTATGCTAATGTTCCAGCACGTGCTCAAAAGTATGTGTCTATCCCTAGCTACCTGTATAATAGGCTGTCAACTGTTTTTGTGTTTAGACATTGCTAAAGTGAGCTCATTGGATCTGCTATTAAAAATAACTTGTCGCTATGTCATGCAGTATAATATTATATCACAGTAAAATTACCCGAGTTACATGTACCTCAAAATTTCCTATTGTATCACCAAGGCCAGTTGCTTTTGGAGGAAAAAATTGTAGCAGAAACAATTGTGAACAATTAGAGTGCAATTACCTAAACATATTTTTAAGTAATATTTAAATACCAGTTCGCAGTGTATTACGGGTTTTAATGCACGAGCCGAAGACCGTTAACTAGATTGCCAGAGTGCACTAAAGCCCGTAATGCACTTTTGGTATCTAAACTACTTAGTGCAACTCATTGACCCGAGACAGCCTTTGATCTTTGAAAAGTGTGCATTATCTATATAATGCACACTAAAGTGTGCAATAAGCGATTTAATGCTCCGTCATGTGATCGATTCTGAGGCGTCTGATTCATTGAGGGTCACGTGAGTAGCACTAAGGTGAAGCCCACAGTACACACTTTTGTGCAATCAGCACATGCCACCTTCGTATGTACAATCTCTCCCGCAGGGTTCACTCTTCAGGGCCAGACTTGGCACACATGAAGAGCTCCCTTTGGCAATACTTTGGACCAGATCTAAATGGTGGCACATCAAACACCATCAGGCTGCGTGTTTTGTTGAGGACCAGAGTATCAAATGCTTGTTTGAGGGATCTATGGATCTCAAAACAAACATTGCCCTAGCTCTAGGTACTTTCTATTCTGATGGGAACCCATAGGGTCAAACGATGTCTGTACTCATTGGGGTTTAACTCTTTAGGGCCCAAATTTATTGAAATCTCCCCCCGCAGCATAAATTGGCATTTACACACAGCGTTTAGCGTTGCCTAGGGCGCGCAGTGTCCAGCAAAACTCGGGGGAGTGCCCCTGGCTGTTAGCAGTAATGATTACACTCACCGTTCACCAAGGCAGGAAGGGGCGGAGGCACTGGGTGGAGCCGATAACTGAGCTAGCTGTCTAGTTATCGCGCCGTTCGACCAGCTGCTAAAACTCGACTGTTGTCTTGCCGTACGCGGAGGACCATCGCTACTTACTTTATTGCTGGAGAGGGGAGACCAACAGTAAGTCGAAACAGGAGCGTTATTGCAAGTAAGCGTATACTGACGGCGATATAAGGCTTTTTAGCTTTACCGTTCGATCGACTTACAATGGCGGACTTGTTTCTGCCCATGACAGCTGCCAGCTAAGACACTTGGCGCCCTTGATTCTGTTGTTATACAGAGGGGGATTACCAACAAGTCTCCAGGAGTAGTGCTGGTCCAAGCCCGTCCATCGCTAGAAAATGAGAAGCCATAGTACATTGTTCTGTAATACGCGTGACTTTTGGCGGATATATCCGCTATGGGCCCTAAAGAGTTAAAGGAAGAGTTATATAAACCTTACCATTCTCAAGATCAGCAAGTTCATGGGGTTTTATTGGGGGGTGGTCACAGAAAGGTATTCACAATTAGGTCTGTGTACCTTCAGCTCCTCCCATTGTGGCCATGTAGAATCCCTCTGCAAGTGTGAGTGAAGTGTAGTCAGCCGGTACGTTCCTAGTGAGGTTCAGACTGAGGGCTTGGGAAACATGGATGGCGACCCTCATCTCACTAAGAACGGAAGGAGAGTATCCATCTCCACCATCTGCAGGAAGAGAGATTACAGAGAAATGTACCCTACCCAATTTACCAGGAGGGTTTGAAATACGTAAGTAACGCTTGTCTGCCAATTACTTCCTGCACACAGAATCGTAACCTATACATATCTTAGCAGGTTGGTTGTCCAGAGGCAAAGGTAGATAGGTGGGGTCTCTCAAGGATGTGACTAAAGTGGCCAAGAGCCTTTGCCATGCCAGTATTCGGTTAGCACTGACTGTGTAGGGCAATGCTACGTCGTGGCGACAACTTCTGAAAACTTGCGCTCGATTGTGTTAGTTGTGAGCCCTGTGACATCGCTTATGAAAGATCAAGTTGAGAGCTTTGGAATCGAGGTCAGTAAAAGGGATCAAGTACAACAAAGGGTCCCCACAACGAAGGGTCCCCTCTAGGTGCAAGCTAATGCTGGCCTAGCTCTAACGGGCCGTTCTTCGCATTTGACCCCAGTAAAGTGTCTGAAAGGACTGCCAAACAAACGGGAAGCAGATTCCATGGACGGCGAAGGAGCGGCGAAAGGTTAGTACATCTTCACTTCCAATAATATGAGTAGCCATGATTGCACTTGGTCGACATGGGAGCCTTCAGCAGACACTTTCGCAGGCACTTAATACCACGGAATTATACAACAATTACACCTTCCATAGTATGCTTCAAGCCCAAGAAATTCGACTTCATTCACCAGACCGTCTCTCCCCTCGGGGGCGTGGTCTTGGCACGAGACTAAAGCAGGCTTGTCTGCTATCTCTACTTCTGTTTACATTTGTAATTCTTGTGGTTTGTATTAATAGCTAAGAGAGAAACCTGGGGTAACTGATCGCATAATCTATCCAGAAGCAGATGATGCATATTCCCGCCTTGATGGGTGGTGCCATTTGGCGCATACAGGGAATTATAGCTCCAAATTCCCTCTCTGTGGCTATTACTATAACAAATCATGCTGTACCATGTGTTGTACACAGTGTAATTATGTTGCTAAATTTTGTCCAGTTCAGCAATCAGCTTGTCAATACCTACATAAGCGACTGTGAAGTGCTGCCATGTGAACTATTGTGCTGGAGTAAGTCTCCAGAGAGCCGCTAGTTGCTTGCAAAGTGAAGCGGCATTATTTTTCTGCTCACATTAGAAGTAACTGGTGGGTATTGGGAGACATTGCCTGAATCCCTGACAACTGTACTACATAAGTGTAGTATCCCTCGAGGCTGTCCAGCAGTGTATGTCGTTCGTCACTAAGAACAACTGAATACTGTATGGAAAGCCATGCAGGCTTGTTCTTTCTCCATACCTTTGCCAGTGTGCAACTGCACTGGTTGTCAAGCACAAGGGGTTAATTAAAGTTGAAACCCGCTGAACCCCAGCTGCTGAAACCTCGTCCTTGCATGGGCACAGAGATTATTACATGGAACATGAAATTGGCAGAAACCGTGTATATACCTACAAGTGTAATTGAAGTTGTACCATAGCTTCGCTAGGTAGTTTTATGTATTCCCTCGGACTTACCCCTTGGGAATACATGAAACTGCACTCAGGGTACAGATCCCATACACCCTAGCACGCCATGGTACTTACCACAAGTCATATAATTATACTGGACTTCAAAGGAGATAATAGAAACTTACTGGTCCCCAAGCAAATGTTGATTCCGAAGTTGAGCATTCTCCTCACATCAAGAATGCCAGCCGTGCTTTGTTTTCAAGAGAGATAAAAAATCTGATAAACATCAGTCCTGTGGAGGACTTACAAGTATTGCAAGTTGTAGAATTACATGATCTTACCTAAAATACTATTTGTGGTCACTAGCAGCTGGTTTCTGTTTATAAACTCGGTTACCACACTCTGCATAGTTATAAGGCTGTTTAGTCGACTGTTATAAGGCACTTTATGTCCCATACTTTGAGTGCTTGTCCACTATAAGAAAACTTATGTGTTCCTGCAATGGATTTTATGAATCTACTACATATAAATCACTTTCAACTTCCAACATACTCAAGTGACAGGGGTGGAAATTGGCTACTTGAGCCTAATTCCAATTCAAATGGCCAATATTCATGGCATTCCTGACTTCACTCAAGCAAAGGTACTACCCTGAAGTTCATGCTATTAGCCTGCCAAGCGGCTATCAGTTCTGGGTTGTAAGACAAACTACATTATTCAGAACTGCCTAGCTATATTTTCCCACTGTATTTGTTCGCCTAGGCAGGCCAAGATGAGTAAACAACACCTGTTTTTGATCCGATAAGGCTACCATAAATTTGAAGTATGTAGGAGAACAATCCCACCTGGCTACAGCTATTGAGCAGCTGTAGTGAATCTATGGCGTTCTGCTGTTTCAATTCCACACAGGATGATTATCAACATACTAAGATGACGTATCTTATCAACATACTAAGATGACATATCTTATCAACATAATATGATGTATCTTATCAACATACTTTAAGTTGACAACGGGACAGTGTGCAATATGTAATCCTCTCCTCCTGTAAGTCTCCATATCACTCTCACTGATGAAGATAGAATGAACCAACAGTGTCTGAAGAGAGGTTTGAATACATACAATCATCTATTACAAATGAGGACAATCAGAACAGCGGTAGCAGTGCAAGGATGCCACTTGTAATAAGAGTTGCAGAGAAAGTACAACACGGGACAAGCTTTGTGGTGCAGCAGTGTCTGATCTAGTGGTATAACTGTTAAGAGCCCAGCATGCAGGAGATTGCTATATAGAGTAAAGCAACCTGAACATGGCTGCTACTTCAAAGGTCCTTGCAAGTTATATCACCTCTGAGAGGTTTCAAGGACCATGGCTCACTCTTCACTCCAGAAATGGCCAACTGTCATTTGGTGTAGGGCACGTTGGTTCACACGAGACAAGTTTGGGCACACGTATAATGTAGCCTCGTTCCCAGGCCTCCGCCCAGATTTTATCTCGCAGCCGTGGAGAAAACTGCTAGATAAAATCTGGGCGGAGGCCTGGGAACGAGGCTACATAATTATAATGTGCACTTCTTCCTATGTAGCTACGACCATGCACTTGTCGACTGCCAATTATTTCTTGATAGGACTGATTGTTGTACACCCAGTATATTCGGACACGCTAGCGGGGAAGACGGCTAGCAGGGAAGACATATATTTGTAGAAGTGGGCATGACTCTCTACTGATAGTGTGTGGATCCATCTTACAGCGCATTCTAAGATTGGTGCTGCTCACTTGTGGTTGGTGTTATAACCTGTCCAAGGTAGCATTCTAAACCGAAAATTATTATGCATTATCAGATGCCTCTCCCTGTTGCTTCTCTGAAGCAGTTGTTGGTGGGATTTCAGACCCTTCCTGCTGCGCGCCTGATTTTTTCTGTTACACTGAAAGCACAGCCTTAATTAATGACAGCCTAGGGTATCTGGCATCAATGGCAACTTTGCCGTTGTTGGTAGTAAAAATGATTGACCAAGCTTACCATAATCATTGGGGAAAAGGTATTATCGTTCACCCTGTATATTCAGACGTGCTCATCTACATATGTGTAAAAGTGTTACATTACTGCAAGTGCTGAGGTGTGTCATTTGAATGTTGACTATGTGAGCAATGAAAGTTTCCAAAATTATTTTGTGAGTCTGCTAGATCTCCAAGGTACCTCTACACCTCAAGCAGAATACTGTAGATCGAGAAAAGTTTTGCTGTAATGAATTTTCATTGATACTACATAGCGACGAAAATTAAATTTTTCAAAATCGAATAATGATTCTGACTTCATGTGTGCTGAGTTTTCATTCAAGCGTTCAATGGAAGTACAAGCATGGCTCTGCTGCACTACCCGAAACCTGTCAATGGTGTTCCCGGTCCTGGAAGATCACTGAGCTCTTCTATACTAGCCTAAGCGCGTGATCGCGGAAGCGAACTTCTGAAGGCAGTTGGAACCGTGGACAGAGACAGACGGGTGAAATCTTTCGAGGCAAGTAGCCAATGGCAGTTCCCTCTCTGTCTGTGATACGGCATGGGTGTCTGCTCCCTCCAATGGCGACATGGTATCCGGTCCTGGGAAACGTGAACGCATATGCGTGAATGAAATTTTTGCGCTGTTTAATTTTCATCGGTGTGCTCCAGCAATGAAAATATAACATGAAAAATTAATAGGCAAAATCTATTTTACACGAAAATTTCACGATCTACGGTGTTACTCGTTTAATGCCATTGCCACAGTAAATACTATCTCACACACTGCATTAGTAGATCTGCATGACTGAGTGAGTCTGGATCGTGTAAAAGGTATTTTATGAACCTACAGTCCTATTCACCTGGACACTACCAAGCAAGGCAAAAGACAGTGATTCTTTAGGGAGCGTTACAGTTGCTGTGCAAAAGCATACGATTACAACTAGCCATTTGTTGCTGGTGCTGGTAAGCACACAACAATGCACCACCCCTTGGCCTACCTCTGCAACCAAAAACCTTGCTTAGCCACATGCATGTCACAAGGATGTCTGTCTGTATACCTACAAAATGTATCTCAGCTACTTACTGCTTACCTGGTTCACAGGAAGAAGTCCAACTGCCTCCCATTCTGGCAAAGTGGTATTCATTTCAGGCTGTTCAGCATAATGGCTCTGTCGGTCAAGCAACAACCAATAATTCTTGTTCCAGTATTCATCACACAGCTTATGGGATAGAAAGAGTATTACGTACATTGCGTTAGAATAATACTTGTTCTGGATTCGATCTTCCAAGTTTTTGGCTCAATTTCTCCTACGTAGTTGAGTCTATGCCTCCTTGAAGATACGATAGCCATACGTTTCACTTCGTTGGGGGAAGATGGAGTGCTCGGATTCAAAATCAATGTTCGCCAGGCCAAAGAGATGGTTGCTGTAAACATAATGTCTAATTTTATTCACTGCTGATTGGGGCATGTTGCAAATTTATATGCCATGATTATTACAAACTTCGCACTACATTACTGAAACTCAAAACTCCACACCAATTTGATAGCTAATAAGTATGCAGGCTACTCAAAATTATAGGCATCTAACAACACCTCTACCAAATAACACTCAGCTTGTCCTCTCTGATTATGCAACCCACCTTAATTACCAACACATACACACTACAGCATAAAAGCCACGATAGCATAATAATTGTTGAAATGCATGGATTGTGCATAGGCTTCTGAGGCGTTACGGGAAATACCTGAGGTGGTCAATTATACCACCTGAGAGCTGAAGGCGGTATATTTGTCCACCAAGGGTATATCCCGGTAACGCCCTCACAATTCATGGCAGTGAGTGGGGATGCTGCGAGAGTGTTTCTGATAAAGAAGATTTCAAGGAGCCTCCGAAGAAGGCAAAAGGAAATGGTGGGAAGCAGAAAACCGCGTGTCAAAGTGGTTTGTTGTGCCATCTTCCAGTGTCAAAATGGAGAAGATTTGCAAGGGTTATGTTCCAAGAACCCGCAGAAGGCTACAAACTGGGTGGTCAGGAGTGGAGGCTATGAACTGGGTGGTGACTCTGGTGAGCAGTGGAGACTACGAACTGGGTGGTGAGGAGCAGGTGAACTGTGCACTTCCAACGTGTTGGAGTGCCCTACACCGACATCGCTCAACTACTGGCTGTCACGGTTCGTCGTTCAGGCCTGTCCAGAAGATGGGCAGCCATATCGTCCTAGCTCTGTGCAGCAGGCATGTGTACTCAACACGAATGATATGGTTGGGTCTCTCTTCTCTGGAGTGAGCAACTGCACTGTGATTATGTCACCACAGAACTTTGTAGTCAATGTGAACCCACCTTCTGCAGCTCCTGCATCACTCGAATGGTCTTTTAGATGGCATTGAACAGGAGGACTTGATGCAGATGGGTCCTTTGTAGCGGGATGCAGTTGTAACTATGTAATTGTTTCCTGTCTGGTATAGTGGTTTTTGCCATAATCAACTTCAAACCACATCCTGGGTATTATGGTGCTGCTGAACTAGCAGGCTTCAATTACAGTACAGCTGTTATTCTAGTGTTGGCTCATTTGGCTTCATGAGCTACATCAAAGCACCACTATGACTCTATTGTTAGCAACATCACTAGCTCTCTCATTAATTCTGTTTGCTGACATGGGAAAATGTGACAGCTCAATGAACGTAAAACGTGGAGTAGCACTTGCCATACAGTGAGATGTTATACACAAACATACCTGAACAAAGATTCCAGTTACATTAACAATTGCTCCAAGGCCTCGAACTAACTCTGCAGAACTTGTGGAATCCTGAACAGGACCAACGCTGGGCCGTATCAGGGGATTCTAGGGATTAATGCACGAGAAGTGAGTATTGAATGGGAACGTGCAGAGTGTACACTTGGCTGTGCTCCTGAGTGTACTTGCACACTCGTGGTAGCTGTTGCAACTCGCTGGTAGTGCAAGCTAAGTATTACAGCTCATTCCAATTGACACACGTCATGTGAGGACCATGCTCAGTCAATCGAGTCAGCAATGGTGGCCAGAGGGAAGACAAGAATTTATTTCGGTGCTCACAATTTTGCCAGTACTGTGAGATTTGGCACATAAGCATCAGTGAACTACCATCACACCAGCCATCACGACTGTTTGGTCAGAATCTTTGTGGGCAGCTGTACTGGCAATGAAATTCGAGACGGGAATACAAAGCGCTGGGTCACAGCATGATAGCAATAACAACTACGTAGTCAGAACCTTTGTAGGCCGTTCCTAAGTAGTCAAACGGTAATTAAATGGCACAATTTGTCCCCGACAAAGAGTGTAATATGTTGGTCATCACAGTAAGCCACAGCAATGCATATTTGATGTCATAGCTACAAACGGCATTCATGGAATAACAGGACATTGTTAGCCTCATTCCCAGTCCCACGCCCAGCATATTGTCGCTTGTAGTACGATAAAGCAGGGAGGGCCTGGTATATTTTCTCATGACGTCAAGGGTAGAAAGACGGTAGGGTCTCAGAACGGCAAGAAGAGTGAAGCTACCAGGTAACATACCACATGTATCTAGCTAGCTCATACTCACCGAGGGTTGAACGTGAATAACACGCAAAAGGTAGCGTCCTTGTTCTGAAAAGTTGGCCAATTGTCGGTTACGTCATGCTCACATGAGGAAATGTACCAGGCCCTCCCCGCTTTTCCGTACTGCAAGCAACGAAAAGCTGAGTGTGGGACTGGGAACGAGGCTAGGACATTGTATCAGTAATCATGATATTGTCCGCATTATTTCAGCAAGTTATGCAAGTACCTCTAATCCTCTGATGAGTTCAATCAACCTGTAGATATAAAGAGCCTTGATCTTTGCTGCTTTGCCATACGGGATGAACCGTCCAAGTTATGGGTATCATAGCAGCTACTAATAACTGGGTTCCACCAATACTGGTATTGGTATCGGTCCCGATGGTGAGGTATCAGGTATATATATAATGTACGGAGAGCTACAGTGGAATATGGGGCCCATATTCCACTTCCTGAGGGAATGAAGTTTACACAGGTCGTGTTTTCATGTAAACAATATGGAGACATAGTAGCTACAAGTATGAGTCACGCAGTACAGTGTAGGGCAAGTGGAAAAGGCGGATACGGTCGGACGCGGACACGGACGCGGACGCGGACACGGACGCGGACACGGACACGGACACGAACCAAAATTCATTTTTCAGCCCTTTTCAGCCCTTTGCAGTGTAGGACAGAAGCTAAACATGGTTATTCACTCGCTAAAAGTTGCTTGCTTAGCCTATTGTTAGCCTCGTTCCCAGGCTCTCCCACGCGCGAACAAAAATAGCTGGGCGGGGCCTGGGAACGAGGCTAGCCTACACAACAAAAAGGTTCATTCTGAATCAGGACTGTAACGGATCTGAATCAGATCATGTTACGGATCCGTACCGGAATGGCTTTACAGTCTGACTCTGATATTTTGGGCACAAGTAAGATACAGATGTTTTGATACTTGTCTGATTCAGAATGAATGCTGAACTGATACAGATCTGTTATGCATTCTGATTCAGCTCTGTATGCCTACTGATCTGATTCAAAACGTAAGGCTTGAGTAGCCTCGTTCCCAGGCCCCATACGAAAAATGTATTAATATTATACTGCCATTGATGTAATCATGATGTCATTGCATCAAATATTATTCAACATTGAATATTATAGCCACAGGAAATGTTGCACAAATAATTGAAAGACGCATTATATCGATACAAAACAATGTTTGAACAGTACAGGGTGTTTGAAAAGTTGTACACAAAAACAAGCTAAGCTTGTCTACTAGTATGTCACATCGATCTAATGTGTCTAGCCCTACAGCCCGTTTACACTACAGACCAAGAAGGGTGGATTTGCTCCAGTTCGATGCTGGGAGGTGCGTTTACACTACACCATGCGAGCGCTGCATGTAGGTGCAGTTCAGGATTGAAGTTCATGATTAGTCACGTGCCCAGACCACATCCTCACGAGACTAGTCATGTTTGATATACAACACTATGTCGGACAACAGTGACAACACCTAATCTCCAAACCAGTGGTCTGAGACTGGTTCCAATACTATTGTCAACCGTCTTGCCCCCTGTCCATGTCCTACCAACGGGTTCGATTCCGTTTACACTTGGGGCTGGAGCGCTCCAGCCAGTGATCTCTTCTTTGATGGTTTTGGAGGACGCTCAGGCACGTTCATACAGTTATCGCTCTTCATCAGACACACATACAAGATAGCGTGCCGTTTTCCCTCTTCAATGCTCACATGTCTGTATAAACTATCCTTCGGCTGAACCGAGCTATGCCTTCCAGTTCGATGGAGTTTGGTGGTCCAGTACAGAGCGGATCGGAGCAGTTCGGTTCAAGCTGTGTCAATCCAGAGCGCTAGTGTAAATGGGCTGTTAGACTGTACAGACGTACAGCTGTTTGTACACTCATGATTGTACAATTGATACAGACCTAGTGATTGTTAGGGAAGTGATACTTCTACACATGATGAAGACGGCAATCACAAGCATTGGTGATTGGTTAACTTGCAGTTCTTCGAATTCTTGCACAAGGCAGAACCACGATCCGCCTTTGGCTGCACACAGCAGAAGCAAACCATACTGCACCTGGAGTTGTAAGAGTGAGTGACAAAGTGTTGAAAGTGATGGTCTATCCAATCCATTACACTCTCATCCCATCATTCACTTACAGGGAAGCGATGTGTTTGGAGGCATAATGTATCATCATAGTGGTTGCATGTTGCCGCAGAGTGACGGACTGAACAGGCGCCACCCTCTGTTTGCACTTCCCCTTTCGCATCTAGACAAGATATAAATGATTATTTACCACATCCATTGTTGTTGTTGAATTACAACTCACTTTACTCAGTGTCCATGGTTTATAGCTGAATGCGGAAAAAGAGCTTTTGCCGTCATGCCACCAAGGAAGCTTTGCACCGCAGCTGAGTTAAACATCACTTGTCCAGCTGTCCTGTGTTGAAAGATGTGAAGTCGGCTACTTATTTGCTGTCAGCTCTCTCTACATTATTGACGTACAGTGACAAGCACATAGAGTAAATTGATAATGTGAACCAAACCTTTGAGTGACATCAGTAATGCCGCCACCACAGATGAAACATAAGTGCTCCCTGCTTGGAACTGCTCGGTTCACATATATATCACTACGCAGTGTGCGATCATATCACCAACCGCATCTGCATAAAAGGGAGTGATGTGTTATTTACACACTAATCATGCTTGTGTTTAGTCTCTGACCTCTCTGTGTTGAAGGAGGAACATGTTGTCAACCAGGCCAGGTGAAGCAGCATGTGCATGTGGTGGTTCTTCACTTTCTGTAGCAGTTCCAGCAGAAAAATGGATCCTGCACAGGTTCCAAAACGTCCCAACATATAGAACGGTAGTCCTCCACCGTGTCAACACTAAAAGGAAGGACGTACGCAACCCTGAATACAGAAACGTGTCGGTCAAAGTAAAGTAGACTTGTACTTGAATCTCACATCACAAAGAGTGTCACTTCTCCACGGCTGATTTCCTCCTTCAGCCATAATTGTAGATGAATCGACATGCCGCTATATGAAAGAGTGGTAGCTTGTCAGACTCGAACCAGCGATGGGTGAAGTTTGTTGTTCAGTCTTCAGTCTCGTTTGAAATTGTGGTCACGTGACTGTGAATGGTTAATTAATCAATTATTGCCTGCGCGCGCTGAGCGCATATAGCCAGCCGGCTGGCACAAATACATATCTGAATCATAACTTTCTGTACAGTTGTGATACAGATTTACACATCTGAAACACATCCTTCTTTACAGATACGATACAGAATTTCATGCATACACATCTGAATCAGGTATTGAGCTACAGGTGTGATACAGATTGTAGCACTTTGATCCGATTAACACATAAAGTATCCGATACACACCTGTAGCAACGTATCTGTCACAGTTCAGTAAATTTTCAGTTCTGGTACAGATCTGCATTCAGATCTGTACCAGAACAGGAAGTCAACAGTACTGTATCAGATATGATTATTTTTGGCTGTGTATTGTTTCATGTCTTACCTCGAGTCAGCAGAGGTCAAAGGCCACGTGCATATTTAATAAGCTTCAAGTTCGAGCTTCGATCAGCCATCATAGATGGTATAGGAATATTATTTCTGCTTCCTATGCTTTGGCAAAATGCTTGAGTTTGGTTTCTGCACAAAATAAAAGCTCTTCTAATCTTTTCGTTGAAGCTCATTAAATATGCACGTGGCCTTTGACCTCTGCTGACTCCAGGTAAGACATGAAAGACGGTTCAATAGGCTAAGCAAGCAACTTTAGCCAATGAATAACCATGTTTAGCTTCTGTCCTACTGCAAAGGGCTGAAAAGGGCTGAAAAATTAATTTTGGCTCGTGTCCGTGTCCGTGTCCGCGTCCGTGTCCGCGTCCGTGTCCGCGTCCGACCGTATCTGCCTTTTCCACTTGCCCTACAGTGTATTCATCATCAAAGGAGTTCTGTACCTAGTAAGTCGCTCAAAGACGGTCCTAAAACGGCAGTGTCTTGTTGCTGTTCAAGCAAGAATGAGCATTGCTAAGTAGTACTAAAGCGACGAGCACTGGCGCCGGCGCGTCAGGGCTAGCAACTATAATAGCTGTAGGATAAATTACCGTGAACTGGGAAACATCAGTCGTCTGTTGCCGACGCCGTACTGTCACTCATGCCTGCGGCATTCATGCAATATTAATACGGCAACAGACTCGTGATATTTCAAAGTACTCAGTAATAATTATAGCTGCAAGGTTACCTCCACTTCTACAGCAGCTAGATAGCTATAGATTAAGTAAGACTAATGGAGATACGTACTCTCCAAAGCAATAAATATAATTTTTTGCTTTCAACCACCACACTCAGGGTATAGAGCTGAGTGATAACTACTCTATTCGGGGACAATAACTTATCTGCATTCTGCATGGATGGTGTATGTAGCGTGAAAATGATTCCCTGAATTCCAATGAACTCTGAGGGGTTTTTGGCGAACATTTTAATTTGGCGATTTGAAGATTCGGAAGTCAGTCGCCAAATTAAAAAAATCGCCAAATGATATGACTGGCTGTGTCGGCGCGTGCGGCGAGGCAAGACCAATTAAGACTCAACGTACTACCTGCTGAGAAAGGTCTACGAGAAGCGCCTACTACTTCACAGACCGGAGCACCGAATCAAAGCACACAGGCTGCTTGATGAAAATTATTATCAAGGTCATGGCCGACTGTGTACCTGTGTCATGCATCACTGCCACATCCTGGACAGTGCTGACCTCATGACCTCCCGGATAGCTGTTCGCTGATTGTTGGCCTCCAAATGCCACTGAAATCGTGATGGCGACGATGCTCTCCATTTCGTACATCTTCGTCCTGGGGCTGGGGCTTCTCGATCTCGTGTCAGAAGTACAAGTCACGTTGCGCTAGCTCGCAGCACGCATAGTTACATCATACTTTTTCTGTCACTCACCAAATTTTAAATTTGCCAGATTTTATACTGAGCCATTTCATACCATTTCGCCAAATTTATTGGCTGCCAAAATTCCTGGTATATGGTATACTCTAATTTTGGACTGCTCTTATACCACTTTGCTACTCAGTACCTTTCTGCACCACTTAGAGCCTCCTCGGTGGTTTCTGGGCGGAAACCGGCAGGGAGGAAAGGTATAATCGATTCTGGTAGCATGTCCAAAGACGATTTCTGCACAATCGCCCTTTGTCCCAGCTGATCTGTGAAAGTAAAAATGTGTGCATACGTAGTATATGCAAGCATGCATCAACATCTGGCATTATAACCAAACCATGTGGGAATTGGTACAGAACTAATGCATGTACACATGAACCTGGGATGAGCTGATCAGACAATGGTGAATATTAAACAGCTGAGTCAGCAAACAGATAATTTAGAGATGTTTACATTCCCAGCATATCAAAGAGTGTGGTATAATATTATTATTGCACTCTTTATTCTGTACTTACTTGCCACACGCCCGCTTGACCGGCCGGGCGGATAGGGGCTAGTGCTTACTGTTCATGGGATATGTCCACTATGGGATGCCTTTCAAACGCCCACGTATTATGGTACAAGATTACATAACCCCACAGACCACCTGGAAGCTTGCAACTTAGATAACAATAACAAAGGCAATTAATGGCTAACTTAGTAACTTTGGCTTTATCCATAACGATGAATTTGCATGATATATCCGTGGGCGGAGGGCAGAGAGGGTCTAGCAAACATTGCACTTGACTGCATTTCATCTGACCAATCAGATCTCACTGAAGTGATTCATTCCAATTTTATTCATGACTTTTTGGTGGTAGTAAACCGAGCTGCTCACGTGAGATCAGCCCGGCAGAGAGCGTCTAAATTCCTAACGTGATCCAGTGCAATGTTTGCTAGACCCTCTCCGCCCTTCTGCACGTAGCTTCGCCACATGCTCTTGCATCCAGCCCGGCAGAGAGGGGCCAGTGGCTAGACTGTGGTACAGCTATTATGTATACCTGTTAGCTATAAAATTCATGGCAAGAAATAACAAGTGGGATGATTGGCACATGTCAACCCTGAAAAATACGTGAGAATAAGAGGAACCCCTGCAGCTTGCAATAATATGACAAAGGCAATAGAAGTCTTCATTAATTTTGCACTGTAGCAGTATCCACCTCACCTAGGCCACCTATGCATGACCTTGTACTCTCCTGGTAGGGGAAAAATTGTGCTGTGTAATTACACTCCTGGTAGGGGAAATATTGTGCTGGGTAATGTAATGGGTATATAACCTCTGACTACCTTAGGAATGGCCAACAAAGAATCTCCCTCGGTACACCGTCGTGATCGCTAACATGCAGTGACCCAAGCGTACAATTTTGGTACTGAAACTCACCTCGGCGTTGGAGATACAAGCACTTTTGTCTCGCCGTCGGCCGCCATTGCTTGAGCACACTCTTCGACTTTCGTTGCCAGTACAGCTCTCACGAAAGGCCCACAAAGATTTTGACCTCACGGCCGTGATCGCTCTCGTTCACTGACACTTATGTGCCGAAACTCACCGTGCTGGCGAAGTTGTGAGCATTGTAATAATTTCTTGTCTTCCCTTTGGCCACCATTGCTAGAGATTGACTGAACGTGGCTGCACGTGGCATGACATGTGCATTAATCGGAATTAGCTGCAATAGCTAAGTTGCACGACCAGCGAGTTGCGACCGGTTGCAACGCGGCTACAAGGAGTGCGGTTGCCCCTCGAAAAGAACAAAAGGAAATGTACTACCGAAATGTTTGTGTACATATAAGCGCACATTAGGTCATGAGCAGTTTAGTGTTGCCCGTCTAACTTCTGCTGGAGAGAAAGCAGAATGATGAAAAAAGTAGTTAAACCTTTTCTTATTGATCATTTCTTTAAGTCCTATGCACGTAGCTACTTAACGCAAGTAGCATATTTCTGTGAATTGCTAGGCACACACAGTATAATAATATTTAACGGAACTTTCTTCATCCTCAGCATGTGTTGAAATGTAGCTAGCCAAAAACTGTCAGGCACTCGAATATCGAACCTCAAGTCTTTCATGTAGGCAGGTATAGGCTTTCAATTGATTTCAAAACTGCCACGGAATTAGCAGGTACACTGTGGTGACAGTAACTCTGAGTAACTAAGCAGCTTGCTAGCTAGCTATATAGACTCACTAATAGCTGTTGCATTGGATACGCTTAGCAACCATGACGTCAGAATAAAGCATAGTAGCTTTGGGGTACTAAAATCTCTAGAGTCGCAACTGTGATGTCAATAAAAGTTACCACACCCAGAGTGCCTAAAAATCATGTACACATTCCAGAGAGGAATTATCTACTACATAATTATCATTCACAAGTGTGTCAGACCGACAGACCGATTTGCTGATTAACAGCCTGAGTTTCCAATATCTACTATTGATACCTATAGTTAAAAATGTACAGTAGGAGAATTTGTAAGTATACTTACCTATTACACGAGCAAGTTCTAAAGTGCCGTTGACACTGATAGGACCAAAATATCCGACTGTGGTTGCTCCAAACCGAAGAGTATGCCTCTGCACACATGAGAGAGAATGGTAATACACATAAGCTCATCCAGGATGCGAAGGTGGGTCACAGGAATAGGTACTATCTGCTACACTCCTATAGGGCACTTAGAGAGATGCTAGAAGTGATACCGAATATCGGGAAATTTCCGTTGTTAAATTGAATGCCACTAAACGTGAAAGTTTATCACGCAAATAATTTACGAATACTGAGGAAAGCGGATAAATTACAGTAAAGAACAGGTGTACATTACTGCACAATTCACGACTCTCCAGGCTGTTTCACTGCTTTCAACGATGGACTTCCAGCCTGACTCAAGATGGAAATACCTTGTCAAAGTATCGCTCAGGAGAGGTTCAGGTTGTGGGAGCAGCACATTGAGAACACGGTGAGAAGGAGCGGAGCGGACCGGAATAGGCAAGTAGCTATTTATATTTGTCACGACCACGGTGGCAGCTTGAGTTTTACTGAAGAAGCTGGTTCGGCACTTTAGCGAAAGAACGGTAAGTACAGCAAGGTCAGATTCTTAAAAAAATTCACTTCAATCTCTTCAGTTCGCGATAATTTCAATATTTGTCACATGAAAGATTATCAACAGGAAATTTCCCAATATACGTACGGTAGTTCATTACAGCTGAAAAAATAAGTTAAAACATTTTTCTGTGTTTCTTGTTTATAAAACTATCAACCATGGCACTGCCTCCGTTCCCAGGCTCTCATCCAAAAACATCTTTGACATCTACCCAGTATAGCCTGGCGGTAGATGTACTGGTCATGGGTTTGATGTTAGCGATGCATGTGCTATAAACATTCACAAAAGGGAAAGTACGCAGCTTTGGAACAGGGAGAGACACCTTCAATTTTTAATGTGAAAATTTTATGTCGAACGAGTGCTCAGTTAGAACATATCACTCATTCTTTCTCCCATGCTTAGATACAAACTCGCAACACCCGGTGGAATTGCGGCAATCAAAACCAGGTATTGCGTACATTCATGATGTTTGTGCGAGATGAAGTTATAGCTCTTCCAAGTTAGGATTGAGGGCCATTCTTCCAAGCAATCTGTCACCACATGTAGCTACTTTACCAAAACTCTTCTGGAAACAATCTGGTATTGTCCTTCTCAGATCTGGCTATTGTATCAAAGGTCACATGCAGTTCCCTTTAATAATCAGTCACTTGAAGAAGAGAGGCAGGATCCTCAGGCGAACTATGTAAGGCACAGGTCATGTATATTTTTTGCACTAGTCGTACAGGTACACTTCCATTTGTAAACTACAAGCAATCAGATAACATCTAACAAGTGAGTCTTTAAAAGACTTGATGTGTCTTGGCACGACTTGGTATCAGCCAGAATCATGCAGAGGACTGTTTAATCCATTATGACTGCAAAACCCGTTTTAGGTATGAGACATTCAGCTTAAGTCAGCATCAGTATCCTTGGAGGTTCTGTGTGAGCAAGGGGTGAGTCAGGGTGAGGTGGGAATGTTCACCCAAAGGGTGAAAGCAGTACGGTCGTGTATGGGCTTGATGTTTAGTCAGAGCCAGGTGGACCGTTTTAATTCATAAATGGACCTAGACAACACCTTGGCCAATTCTTTAAGCAATTATCTTAGCTAGCTAGAGCTGAGTGTGTGTAGTTAGTATATATGCACTTGGGATGGCTGAGTGCAGCACACTGTGTATGGATGAGTGAGTATTCATTGTCCTGGATTTAGTTTTGGTAAGTGGATTCATGAGCAGCCAATCACTATTGAGGATCTACTTGCAGGCTAAAAATACGTTTGACACCCTATTAACCCCACCGATTAGTAGCTTGTAATTTACTTAAACATACCCTAGATAAGGTTCCCATCGATTTTCACTCTCAAAACTTCACACAGAACTGCACACAGCCATGCTTTCCACATTTGTGATTCTGACCACATGCAACCACTCGATAACGTGTAAGTGATCAAGATGCTCGGGGGGGGGGGGGGGGGGGGGGGGATGGTAATTCGCTGTACCAGAAAAATCAGCCTTGAACACTGGAATTCGAGGCTCTGCCAGGTGAGACCACTGTTTTCTAGTGCTTAAAACCCGAGAAATGGCTTACCCGGCTCCGCTGTTCAAAGCTGAGCCCAGACACGGCCATGCTGTTTGCACCCTTCGGGTGCACCCACCCACCTCCTCCTGCCCCGCTCTTTCTGCTGACACAGAGCCTATCTCCCAAGGACATTGCCAGATGTGACATCATGAAGCTGAAAGTCTCATGACGCCATATGATGTCACTGGGTGGGAAAGGGCTAAGAGTGTAGAGCAGGTTGCTGCACTTCCGTGGTCGCATTGCGAAAAGTACCTACACATCCAGCACTGTGTCTCAGCACTTCGGTGCTGCGACAAAAATGTGTAGGGATAGCAAAACAGCAATAAGTAAGGAAACACGGTAAGGATGATGGCATAAAACAGTTCAGTATATACAACTCTTACACATTATAATAACTAGTGGAATGCAAGACATTGGAGGGCGAACCTGAGCGAAGTGCATGCGCATGCCTCAGCCTCAGACATGCAAGGAGCAGTTGCATTCACATGACTGTCATCAGAATGTGACCGGGCAATGTGCATAGGCCACAGAAATTATGGCACTAAACATACACTCGTGCACATCACAGCAACTGTGAGTCAGGTTAGCGTTTATAGCTGAAGCAGTCTAGCAGCCAAACATCAATGGCCATGGCGGTAGGTCCACGAGCAGTCGCCGGTCCTTGCCAGTGTCGCCAACGAGGAGGTTAGCCAACGTCCATGAGTGGTCTCTCCATCTTTGTTGTCGCCATCGTCCGTCGAACAGGTAGCTAGACTAGACGGTTCACGATTCCTTGCATTAAAGAGGTGGGTAGAGTTCGTTGAATTTGAATATTATTGAAATTCGCTGATTTAAAATTTACGGTAATTGAAAGATCCAAGCAAGCAAACAAGCAAACAAGCAAACATACACATGCACAGCGCAATGAAGTCACGCTCCCTCAAGCTCGCCCCAATTATATTGTATGTGTAGGGAGGTTGTATACTGAACTGTTTCATGCCATGCATCATTCCTACTTGTTGCCTTACTTTTTTGCTGTTCTGCTATCAAGGTCCTGCAAGCAAGCAGTCATTGAACCAATATTTTGTCAGCGAAACTACACCCACTACAAATGTAGCACTTGCTCCGCGGAATCCGTTCAACAGTCACCATGCATGGAAATCAAAGAACTGAATCGTCGCTCAATTCTGGTAAACAGAGGATGTGACAAATCACACTCCTGGTAGGGGAAAATTGTGCTGCATAATGTAATGCAATGTAACCTTTGGCTACCTTAGGAATGGCCTACAAATTATCAGCCTACACTGTCGTGATTGCTATTATGCAGTGACCCAAGCGTAAAATTTTTGTGCTGAAACTCACCTTGTGCTGAAACTCACTTACTCACCGCAAATTGCTTGAGCGCTCACTTCGACTCTTGCTGCCAGTACAGCTCTCACGAACGACCAACATAGTTTCTGACAACACGGTTGTGATCGCTCTCGTTCACTGACGCAATGCCACTCAAAGTATCAAATACGTAGCTCATACAATAAGTACACATAACAGAATATTTGTTGCAATATGGGTAAATTCATTCTGAAAGTGCTAATGTGATGAAGTCAGAACAGGGGATGGCTTCGTACCAGGATGGAGACAACTGACTCAATACTCACAGAGCATAAAATTCTGTTATGATCAAACTGGCACAGGTCTCAACTGAGATAGTTAAGAATAGACAAACCAGGACTGCACGTACCACAATTCTCATGGACTCCTCCCTTGCAAACGTGGCATTACGAAACATCAATTCACCAGGAATAACAGCATTGAGTGTCACGTCAAAGAGTGATGGTAATTCTCGACCATTTGCGAAGTACTGGGACGGATGGAAGTGACAGTCCACTAGTCCTGGCATTAGGAACTGACTGAAGTGTGTGCATCAAAGTTAAAGTAACAATCAGTAGACTACATGTAACTATGCAACTTTCTACAATTTAGGGCTCAAAATATCCCATTACAATCAATGATGTATTCATATATGAGTGTACCTATCTGTCAGAGTGACAACTTCAATCTGGTCAAAACTCCACTGCTGGGCAAGACTCCCGAGTTCACTGGCTGGCCGTACAAACACAATCTGAGAGTGGGAGTGGAACGAACGTTCAAATAATTGCGGCAACCAGAAATGCATAATTCTTCATTTGAAAGTAGTCACTCCTTTAGAATTAAAATGACAAGTCGCTTTGCTTCCCCTCAATCACCTATGTGAGCAGTCCGGCGCAGGGCAGCTCAGAGGTCTGACAAACGTTCACCTCAGTTTGCGTTAGCGCAATACAATCATAGATAGCCATGCTTCAGAGGTCTCACCTCCCTTAGTGTCTCTGGGAGTAGACATCCTGCCAATTAACCAGCACGAAGGTTCACACAAATCTTGTCATTAGTCTAGTCCCCCCCCCCCCCCCCCCCCCCCAACCAATTGCCTCACTTCCACTATGCTCATGCAGTACAATGTAAGTACAAAGGTCGTATATCACTAGTTAGTCCCACTCCCACTTCTGCTATGCACAGACACACATGCTTCAAATTAATAAGTCAGGTTATGACATATCATAGGAATGATGGGGTTGCCATACGATCGTCCCAAACCCATAATTGGGTCTGTTCTGGTCTGGGTTATCAAATTACTACACGTCCGCATGCACTCTGTGACTTTTTATTGTACTTACTGGGTTTACTTCCATCCTTTATATTCACTTCTGAGCATGCACAATAGTATCACTGATCACGCTAGGAGCGCATGAGCCGCCGAAAGTGGCGAAGGAGTGTCGAACTAGTGCTGTAATCCCTCATGCCTTACGGTATATGGAAGGCCTTTGTGGTACCGCAATTTGTTTTCACACTTTTACATAACAGGCCCCCAGTCCTCCCCCCTCCGTTTTTGCATACTGCTAGCGATCAAAAACTGGAGATGTGGAAGGCCTGGGAACGAGGCCAGTGTGACTACACTACTCCAGGAAATGCTGTTTTGATAAGTGCATTCCCTGGTACCACACTATATAATTATATATACATTGGAGTCACCAAAAATGATTAGTGTCCTTGGCTGCAGCTTAATTGGATTAGTGGAAATTCCAGGAATTGAATGTCTACCACAAGATTGGCTAGATTGGCTTAATTGGATTAGTGGAAATTGACTTTCTACCACTAGATTGGATGTCCTATAGAAGCTGTCACAGTGGAGCTACAGTCTAAGGGGGAGGTATATTATTAGTCTATTGAGCTAGACCAATTCTCTTGCTTTCCGGAAGTTGGGGGCGGGAGAATTGGTCTAGCTCGATAGACTAGTATATTATGTACTAATGTGCTAACTTCTGGATTTGTACAAATGTGGTAATTACTTTGTAATCACCTTACCTGTGAGTGGTATTTGGTGTTTCCGTTTTAAAAAAAAAAGTTTTCTGTGTTGCACAAGGGCTAGTTTTCGGGCTGGTTTGGGCATTTGCCCGATAGTAACTTGACGTGAGGCTACGTAGCCTCGTTCCCAGGCCTGGGAACAAGGCAAGTGGCTAGGCGGAGCAAAGACCACACAAAATTGTAGCGGAACAGTCAATAAATCGGCACCCCTGATCGTGGAGGATCGGCTAGAAGAACCCTATGGGTATGCATTGTGCTGGTTGCATATTTGATATACCTCCTGTGTAGGTATACACACATACTGAGTAATGCAACCATTCCGCAGTACAACGGCTGTGACATTTCATAGAGTCACTTGAGGGAACTAACCACTGGAAAAAGGAGTGAATCCAAGACTCAAGTATTCATTTCCCTGAGATGTGTGATGACCTGGTGGTTGTGTAGTAAATTTTAATAACACTCAGTTAAATAATTAGCTGATGAACTAACCTGGAGAGTTTTTCTTTCAAGGTTTGTTAAGGAGTAACCACTTGGATGGGAAAATGGTAAACGCTATATTAATTTTGTCCATTCTCTTCATGGTAGCTATAGTTACCGGTTAGGAATGCATCCATCTGCTGGTTTGCAACAGAGTCTACAGTGGGAGGTCATCGAAACTTGAGAAACCGCTCTATTAACTACATTTAAGTGGGTGCACCACTCTGCAGTATCCACTTAGGCAAGTCAACGTTCAAAATGAGCTGAAATCATCAGTACGTACTATATCACTGGGAAAAATAATACTCAGGCTTGGCAAAATATGCTGGCATAATTTTCAACATAAAAAATTAATCTGAGCATAGGTGGGCATAATGGCTCAGTTGAGGATGCTGACACACCCCCAGACAGTGATATTGAATTAGAAGCACAAGAAATACCAGCGTAGTGACAGTGCGTATGTGCTCACAGGAATCAAATGAATTTTAAAGTCAGTCGCAATAATTATACCAGCTGAGTTTAGGATGCTGACACACCTTAGACAGTATAATATTATTTGATATGAACTTAGAAGCACTAGAAATACCTTCATTAACAAACAGCGTCCAGCATAGTGACGATGAACCATAGATCAAGAAATTACAAATTTTCGGTGATACTGTATAACGACGAAAATTAAATTATTTCCTGTTGCTAGGTGGTTGTCAAGATTATTGATGCCAAATAAATGAGCAATAGACCACTCTTTTAGTCCCCAGTGTTATAACTAGGTGTGAAGAGTGTTATAACTAGGTGTGAAGTGTTATAACTAGGTGTGAAGAGTGTTATAACTAGGTGTGAAGAGTGTTATAACTAGGTGTGAAGAGTGCAATATACCTGGCTTTCAAAAAAGATGTAGAAGCAAAGGCAACAAATATGTACAACACAAAACTGAGGCATGGGGGGCAAATATTGAAAGTTACACTGCACACTCAGGCACAAACAAAATTACAAGGGGGGGGGGGGGGGGGGGGGGGGGGGGGAATAATGCACCAGCCTCTGGCGTTGCGTAATGGGAGCTACTTTGTGAGCAACTCGCATTTGAGCCATGCCGCCACTACGATTCTTTGATGAATTTACTGTATCTCTTAATCTGGCTTAGCTTCAAACGCCTGTGTTCATCACCACCCCGCAAACAAAAGTTCTGTCCATTCAAGAAAAATACTGCCCGGAACAAAGCCTTGGGGCTGTCAGTCCTTTCTCCCACAGCTGCGCTTCTTCATCTTTCGTAATCACCTCAGCACTCTTGGTGTCAGAGCCTACTCCACTTGAACGTAGCTCTCGGAACAGGTTGTCAATACCATTGTGAAGCTCCTCAAACCTGTGATCGTCGGGACCTAGGAAGTTGCAACAATTAGGCTTTCGAGAGCGCATGTCTCTCAGTAAGCCTGCCAGCAGTGTTTTCGGTGGATATTCACTTCCATCTTGTTTGCGCATCTTGGCCACGAACAGTTTCAGCCACTTATTCAGCAGGCTATAGCATCATCAGACAGCAAAAGATCATCGGGTACTTGCTTCTCTGGATCATCAGCAAATCGCTCTTTCCTGCCCTTTTTCCACGACGTGAAGATAGACATAGCCCATTTGGTAGATGCTGCAGTGGCGGATCTAGAAATTTGTAAAGGGGGGTTCGGTTGGCACATACACAGCGCACCGCCGGAGGCGGTGCGCAGAGCCACGAAGTGGCGATCAGTCCGCACGAAGCGCGCAAAAAATTTTTACGTGTTCTTTTTAGCGATCAGGAAGCGCTCTCGTAGCATCTCTGCGCATTCTGGACATGTTCCCAGACGCAAAGAAGACTGACTAAGTAACCAGTAAGTATCGATGTGTGGGACTGTTAGCTTCCTTCTTTTCATCGCCGACAGATTACAACCACGTACATGGACAGTCACTGCGTTATTGCTTTATTTTCTAATTATACGTATATACAGAACAAAAATAATTGATGTAAAATTAAAATTGTGTAGCAGCGTAAACCTAGCTAGCTCAAGACTATGTCTGCCTTCAGGCTTTCAGCCCGCGAACGGTCAAGGTATTACCAACCACAGCTACAATATTACAAGTAGATTATGTTAACAAGGGTCAAAAGGGGGGTTCGCTCGCACCCCTAGATCCCCCTTAGATCCAGCCCAAAAGAAAACCGACGATGAGCGTCTCTGCTCCGAAAGTTTGGTATTCTCCCCAGCAGACTCGCAGAAATGATCTCGAATTCGGCACTAAATGACGTCACTGCTATTGCTGCATGAATGCTTTGCATCTAGCATCCGCCTAGCAACAGGAAATAAAATAGTTATAACACGCCCACTCGGGCAGTATCTGATTTACAATCACTCCACCCTCGGGCGCTACGTACGCGCCCTCGGGTGTCGTGATTGTAAATCAGATACAGCCCTCGTAGACGTGTTATAACTATTACATACGAAATTTTTTCTACATCGAATATTGATTTACACTTCTGACGTCACATGAGTGTTCATTCAAGTATGGCTCTGCTGTGCTACCTGAAACCTGTCGATGGTCTCCCCAATCCTAGAAGATCACTGAGCTCTTCTATATCACCCCAAATGATCGCAGAAGTGAATAAGGAGGTGCAGAAGGTGGTTGAACCATGCACGGACATAGAAAGACGGGTGAAATCGTTCAAGCTAAGTGGCCAATGACAGTTCCCTCTCTTATCACCGATACGGCATAGGAATCTTCTGCACTCTCTCGATGCTCCAGCTCCTCTCCAATGGCTGCATCCCACTGCTCTTGGTAGGCATGGTATCCGGTCCCAGGAATGTGCACACATACACGTAAATGAAATTTTCGCACGGTTTAATTTTGGTCATCGTGCTTGAGCGACGAAATTAAAACTACATGAAGAAATTAACAGGTGAAATTTATTTCCTGATCTACAGTAGGTAACTTATTGTTGAAAAGATGGCATGGATCTGTTCACATATGAACAAAATCTCTCTCAAGCACTCGGTAGATCCCTTGGACGTTGGCTTTTCGACCTACCTCCCACCTAGTCTCAGTACCTGGCTATTCGCGCATTCCACCGTGCGCAAATAGTCTGGCACCGAGACTGCCTCCCACCTTCGTTCATTAGATACCCCTAGGCTATATAATTATAGGTACAAGTATCTAGTAACCGGCTATGAATAATTTAATACACAACAACCAATAATTATTATTAATGAATATTCCCTTTATATTGATGGACACGATTTATGCGAGGCAATCGCCAAACACTGCAAGTTGTGCATCCAACGTAGCAACTCACCGTTCCGAGGTTGTTCTCGTCGAAGCCAATGAGATGGTCTTGCAGCACCTCCATTTCAGTACGCACCCTGGAGTGGACGAGCGTGCCCCGAAAGACTTTCAACTGAAGTTCGGTACCGGTCTGTGCATAGGTAGTCACAACCAAACAGGCAGCCAGGAGAGAGAAGAGCGAACGAACACTCCGAGGCTGCATCATTTACTGAGGTGGTGGATCCCGGCGCAAGAAGACAAGATGAGGTGTGGGGACAAGCTCGTTTGGCTTCCCGGAGTGCAAGCTTACGGAGGTTCGTATTCGTCCGTTACCTCTTCCGGTAGTATTCGTTATGAACTCGGAGTTATGCGATTCCGTGTAACGAAAATAGCTATGTCAGACGGCTTCGAGAAGCAGATTTTGGCACCGACTGTTCCAAGTTGTGTTCATGCGAACGACTTATCCTTCGAGATATGTGTATTTCTGATGGTCAAGAGTCTATATAGCTATCAAGACTGTTGAAACTGCTCCCGTCTTTGTGTGAGAACGCTGTAAGGCCAAGCAAATTAACTTGATTCCTTGTTTAACGTCCCCGCCCGCATGCTTTTAGAGGGGCCGCCCCTAATTTTTCATTATTACTTTTTTGCCGCGCGTAGGTCTGTAGGTACTAGTTGTGCAAAGTTGGCTCTTCTTGCAGTGATTTATAGAGCAACATAGCTTTTGTATGCGTTTCTGTAGTAGCTTGCAATCGTTGCCTGGTCTGTCGTGAGTGTTGAACCATCGCAAACAAGTTCAAGGTTCTTGAAAATTGAGTAGGAAATGAGGAGGAAGTGGCAATGAATAATGAAAATGAACCGCCCGCCCGCATGCAATAGCAGGATTTCCATGGCGCTAAACAAGCAATCAAGTTTGCTTGGCCTAAAGTCGGCGAAGCGTCTCAAGATGGTCAGATTCAAGAGCCTGTAAATGCAAGAACGCAGGGAGCTATGATGATCGGATCTGCGCCAGATAAAAGCCCCATCTCTGCACTTTTAGAAAATAGCCACATCATGGGATCAGATTTGGAGCTATGAGCCCCTGAAGTCAACCAAGTTTCATGAATATGGTTTGCGTGGGTGAATTCATGCTGCCATATCTCGAGAACGCTACATGCTATGGACACCAGACTTGCACCACTGGATATGCAACAAGAAAGATGTATGGAAGTATTGTGACAACCCCATCAACTTTGAAGTTATGAGCCCCTGAAGTCAACCATATATTTCATGAATTTAGCTTGCGTGGGTGAATTCGTGTGGCCGTATCTACATGTTATGGATATGAGACTTGCACCATTGGATACAACGGGTTTGTAATTACGTGTGGAAGTATTGTGACAACCCCATTAGATTTGGAGCAATGAGCCCCTGAACTCAACCATATTTCATGAATTTATCTTGTGTGTGGTTAATATCGTGTGGCCGTATCTCAAGAATGCTACATGCAATGGACATGAGACTTGCAGCATTGGATACAACAAAGACTGAGGTTTGTAAATACATGTGGAAGCAACCACATCAGATTTGGAGCAATGAGCCCCTGAACTCAACCAATATGTGTGAATTTGGTTTACATGGGTGAATTCGTGTTGTCATATCTCCTGAACCCTACAACCTATGGACATGGGACTTGCAGCATTGGATACAACAAAGATATAGAGGTTGTGGAAATAGTGTGACAACCCCATCAGCTTTGGAGCTATGAGCTCCTGAAGTCAACCATGTTTCATGAATTTGTTTACGTGGTTGAATTTGTGTGGCCATAATTATCTCCTCAACCCTACAACCTATGGACACAGCAAATATTCTGCTATACAGTGCATTTATGTAGAGTGATATCTGACAAAATGGATTCATGTTCGTAAATTGAGCAGGTTTCTAGCAATAGCTATTATGTTGCTGTAGTGCTGGTGGAGGTGGAATGCGGAAGTTTATGAAACTGTTGCCGAATTGGAAGCGAGTCTTTACCACCAGGCTAACTCGTCCAGAAACAAATGTACTCGTTTGCTCACAACGTGCTGGCTTTGGAGTGTCCAATGGATTTGCTTGACCTGTTGGTTTGTTGAATGAGGGACGTTCACCGGTACCCTCATAGTAACGGCCATGATCAGAAGTATAGTAGTAGAATGGAAGGCAAGCTGTGCCATCTAGTCACTTATCAAAGCCAGCAAAGCATCTTATTCTGACACCACTGATTCAGATGCCACTAGATGTGATAGCCCCCGAAAAAGTTATTGAACACACTATCACATTCAAATGCATAGGTACTACCAACAGCTAGTGGTGAGTACCAAAACATTCTTGAGTGAGGCTACAAAGGAGTTGTTGTTTACAGCAAGTAAACAGTAGCCAACAACAATAGCTGCATGCCAGTGTAGCTATAGGGCTCGAGTTCAGCGGCAGTTTTCACCTCCACTTTTCGGTTGTTAGCCAAAATGCCTTTGGAATATCTGGCTTGCAATCATTGTGGAACCATTCTTTGCAGGTATGGCACTGAATCATCTTGCCACTACTGTGAGGCAACCTGCACGTACAGTAAACTATAACTTCTCTTGTGCTTGAAAAATGCAACGTTGCATTCCCCTGGGCTTCTTTCTCTCTGGGAAAGGTATAAGTTCCCTTCTTCATAGCAGTCGCAGGGGTGTTTTCACATCTGGGTTTGATCATACCTCACCAGGTGAGGATCCTGCCCATTGTACAGTGCGACAGCATTTGCGACTGCAAAGAGTGTGCAGTCACCACCCCCGCTGTACCTCCACAAACTGCAGTGTAAACTGGAGCTCTTATTTGTCCGTATGATCATGGCAATTTGCTTCTCTTAGAGAGTAGTGGACCCAGTGGAGTACGCAGGTACACTATCATACACCTCAACGATGTTTTCTGGGCACCGAATGCTTGAACCACATACCCAGTGTTTGCTCACACACGTTGATCACTTGAACAAAGTTGGTGCAGTTGGACTCCCAGAGGCGAGGACAATGCTGTCCTGTAAGCCATTCTGATGCGGATGTTGCTCCTGCAAAGTTTGTTAGCCACATTGATATGTCTGTTCATCAGCCACACACCATTTAATAGCTGGTGCGGAAGCACAAGGCGGCTTCAAACAAAATGGTGATCAACAACATTCTTCTAGGTCAGCTGCCTCCTTTGTCTTTTGTTGTGGGCCACAGTTTTCACCTTGAGGCTTCCTTGGAGATTCTGTGCATGTTTTTGCACCTGGTAATTAAGTATGTGGATATCAGTGAATGAATAGCATAGAGGAACTTAGTAGCATGTTATGTACCTGCAGAAATCCCACCTCTACCACCACCTATGCATGAGGATATCCCACCTATGCCCTCATTGGAAGAGCTGCAAAAGAGATATCCTCATGCATAGGCGGTGGTAGAGGTGGGATATCCTCATCCTTAGTACCAGCATAATTACACTCCTGGTAGGGGAAAATTGCGCCGCGTAAAATGTAATTAATGTAATAAACGTTTGACTACTTCAGAATGGCCAACAAAGATTCTGACTACACCGTCGTGATAGCTATGATGCAGTGACATAAACTCAAACCAATCGTGCTGAAACAAACCTTGGTGGTGGAGATACAAGTGCTTTTGTTGTGCCGTCGGGCACCATCGATCGCTCAGTCTTCGACGTTGGTTGCCAGTGCAGTCTTACGAAGGCCCCACAAAGAATCTGACAACACAGCCATGAACGCTGTCGTTCACTGACGCTTACATGCCAAAATTCACCGCGCTGGCAAAGTTGTGAGCGCTGTAGTAAGTTCTTTTTTTCCCTTCGGCCACCATTGATTGACCGAGCATGGTCATCACATGGCATGTGCATTAACTGGAATTAGCTGCAATGCCTAACTTGCGTGACCAGCGAGTTGCAACCGGTTGTTAGCTACTAGCCCAGCTTTCATCGCTTGCAAGCGACGAAAAGCTGGGTGTGGGACTGCTAGCTACCTACCAGGAGTGTGGTTGCCCCTCGTAAATACTGCTACCGTATAGCGCTTATATTTCGCGGGTCTAAATTTTCGCGAATTGCTCTTCGGGAACATTTCGTTGAAAAAATTTCGCGAATTCGTGGAAAAAGCGCCACGCCCACACAATGGGCGTGGTGTACTGCACTCGACTATATAGAGTAGATCGACTCCCGTGCGCGCTGACTCAGTGACTGCTACCTATACCATGTACCACAGACCACTTCGTCGGTGCGTTGTATTCTGCGACTCTCTTCCCCACTTCGACGTTCTCAGAGTTCGTTTTCAGATACCTGGGAGTTCCCCTGACCTTCGCCACGCCGGATCGAGCTGGCAGCTTCAGCAATGGCAGATATCGCACATGATGGTACCTCTCCATGTGGACCCGGAAGCTTACACTTCGACTACTGTCCATCCTCACTGTTGAAGTACACAAACAGAGCCATCAAGCTAGCCATCACACGCGTACGTTGATGTAGCTGCAGGCACACGACACGTGTCAAAATTTTCGTAGAAATAATTTCACGAATGACCTGTAATTCGCGAAATTCGCGAAAATTTAGACCCGCGAAATTTAAGCGCTATACGGTATTAGCCTCAATCCTTTGCTATATGTAGGAGTCAATTTGCAAATGGACATACACTATAGGAGTGACTGCTGGTTGCCCTGTACAATTCCTTATACCGTACTCTCGCGAAAGTCCGCCCATGGGCGCTGCATCTTACTTTCTCACCAAACAGGGGGTGGGCGCTCTTTCGAGTGTTTCCGCATTCAACCTCGAAAGAGCGCCCACCTTTGTTTACGTACACAGGAGCTTATGAGCTGCGATCGCGAAGCCGCTCATAAGCTCCGACGTACGTACACAAGTAGCAATAGCAGCGATCGAGCAGCAAGCGCGCGTGAGTCAAAGCCCTCCCAGCACATCTACATCGCTGGAGTCACTAGCAACATCACCGCTCACCACGTCGTCTTCGCTGCCGCCAAGCGCTGGCTGAGGTACAGCGCTAGCGTGGAGGCCGCGGGGCCGTCGTCAGCACAGGCAAGCCAGGCAACACACATGGACACCATAGATACGGATACACAGACTAATAGAGACTTGCTGCAAGGAGGTTCTTACCTCAGATACGCTGCAACATCTCACTAATGCGCTCCATCGCCTGTTACACGAGGCGCGAGGGTGGGCGCTCATTCGAGTAAACTTTGACCCTATATAGAAAATTGAGCCAAAAGTGGGGGGTGGGCGCCCTTTGCGGAGTGGGCGGACTTTCGCGAGAGTACGGTATATGTACGTGCTTCACTGTGGACATAACTCACATTAGAATGGGGAAGTCTGTCTTCTTCAATGGCAGCCAGTAGTGCAGGATCCGCACTGGAAACTATGTCCTCGTCAGACCAGAGATTGTCCCCATTAGACCAGAGATTGTCCTCATCAGAGGTCTGGATGCATGTGCACTGTTTGGGATAAACCAGTTCTTACTATATGAATAACTGCCAATGCATGTAAATGCACGTCGGCATAAGATACAGATACAAGTGGAGAGCAAAACTCTTTTGAATCAGAGCTACAGTTCTACTCACTAGGTGACTGGATTGAAGCATGTCCCCCCCCCCCCCCCCCCCCCCCCCCCCCCCCCCCCCCCTTGGCTTCTTCATCACTTTGTTTCCTCCTTACTAACTAGCTGCCACTACGTTGCAACTCCTGGCCTGGCCTCCTCAGCTCGCAATACAGTGCGCTTAAAGCTTAGGGTGCCTAGCAACTCAACACATGCATGAATTCAGAAAACCAGGGAACGATATTTATCCGTTTCGATTTGATGTACGTATAGCAAATTGTGAGCGGATTTGAGGATAGGGGTAACTTCGCACAAATGCTAAATCTTTTATCTTTCCAAGCCAATAAGAGCCTTGACTCTCCTGCTTGGAATGTAGGCAGATACAACGTTCAGTACATAGGACGTACAGTAAGGCTCCAAAGTGAGTCATAAAACATATTCAAATGCGATCGACACGCATATTCGTCCTGCCCTAGTCTTGGTCCCAGACCCAACCAACCCCAGCACGGATCGCTTTTAGTATCGCGCGGGGGAAGGAAGGGTCTGGTAGATATAGTGCACTTTCCTAATGTCTCAATACTGTTAATTGAGACTTGTTGAACTTATCAGGACACATCAAAATTTCACACATGGTCATCAAGAGTCAAGCCGCCTATGAAGACCTAGAGCTAGAGGCGGCAAGTACTCCGTGTACCGTTCACCGTGCTTGGCTCGGTTTGGAAATGCCCTTCTTGCAGCAGCATTGCGAGTGATTCGCGCAATCGTCTGCATCTGAGCACTTCACCATATGTGGATGCTGGGATCAGCAAGCTGTGTCAGTGAACTGTGTCCAGCTGTCCACGCCTGTTTTCTTGTGCTACTGTAGTTAAAGGTCACAGTTTTACCGTCAGATTAGAATCTTCAACAAAATGCAAGTATTTGCAAGCCACTTGAAGCTTTTTGCCATCTATCAAGCATAAAAATGCTGTGACGTTAGGAGTCTTGTTGGTCATGAAAACACTCAAAGATGAATGGTTATAAAGACTTGTAAGATTTGCTGTAACTACTGACAAAGGGAAATTGATTACCTAACACCCTCTTGTGCATGCACACATTGGGTAGTAAATCCGGTACAACAATGCCTGCCCTAGGGAGTAACATCAATTCTCATGGTGGCATACCAAGATCCCTCTGTGATAGGAGGCAGAGGGCGGAGATCTCAGCAAAGCTGCACCCCCCAGAAAGAACACCAGTACTAGCGGTGGATGATCAGCAGTTGGACACTCTAGAGCAGAGGAAGGGAGCAATAATAGAACTGCAAGACTATTTCGAGGATTTTTTGTTCAAAGCATGACTACTGATTCACGCAGATGCTTACTCCTTTTCTCTTCTCCCCTCGCTACCGGCTGATCCCTCTGAAATGCAGGTCCAGGAAAGGGAGCTGTCACCTGCAACAGACACACACCCACACACACATACTCATGAATCTCTACCCACTGATAAACTCCATGTGCAAGTCATAAACAACTTGCAGAGAGTCTCTCCGCCTCACCTCTTCAAAGGTGTTCCATCTATTGGGTCTCTCGAGTAGTACTTCCACCAGCCTGATGCTCAGGGGACCATAGCCTGAGGACACATCCTGAGATGCATGGATGAAAGAGAAAGAGTGGTCTCTAAATAAACCCACACATGAACTCTACAGAATGCAGCATCCTCATCAGCCTGTATAGCAACAGACAGAATTGGGCAGACAGTCAGACAGACAGGAAGAGACAAGCAAAACAGAAAGAGACGAACAGAAAGAGACAAACAGGAAGAAACAAACAGGAAGACAACACACCATCTCATCCACCTATGGAAGCCGAGAGCGACATTTCTGCTCATGTTGCGCTTTCACGTTTCACGGTCTAGGAACCAGACTCTCCCTAAGCACGAAGGGTGTGGTTGAGAGACTGCTGGTTGACGTTGTTCGGCTCACGATCGAATTTACCATACTGATCAATGCACTAGCAAGATAATGACCAAAGAAGCTACAAAACCACAAACCAAGCATGCAGATACAATGATACACTGCATGACGTGACATTTTCCTTCAGCCTGGGTCACATGGCTTGCCCAAAGCAAGGGTGCGGCACTGCATCGACTACCTTGAGCAATGACGGTGTGCAGTTTCAAGTTTGTAGCTATAGCTCATCTTCTGCTCAGTGTGCAGTTCAAAGTTCGTACTACGAAATGCAATGCTTGGTGACCCAGCAAGCGCGCGGTGCAACATTTTCCACTTGGATATACGGTCATATGCTAAACGGCCACCAGACAGAGAGACAGACAGACAGTGGGACATCCTGAGATCATTACTATGTGGGACTCGCTCAGGCTTGCCCCAATCAACCAGCAGTCTCTGAACCAGACCCTTCTCTCTGAGACGTTAAACATGAAACATGAATGCGCAACGTGAACGGAAACAAATGTCACCCTTGGCTTCTGTATCCACCTCCTCAGTTACAAGTCTGAGGCATTTCTACATACTGGAGAAGGTCTTGCTCTCCTGCTGCTTCAGGAGGCCTGCCTTTTCCAGGCTGTGGAAGGTGTTCACATCCATAACCCTGGGAGGATGGAAGGAGGGGAGGAAGGGAAAGGAGGGAGGGAAGGAGGATGGAAGCAGAATGTCACCCACTTTAGATTGATAAATTCTAATATTGTTGATTGTAGGCAAGTTACCTGCAGATCAAATCTCTCTCTTGTAGTGCTCAGATACATGTGTTGGATTTGTCCGAGGAAACATAACATCTTCTCGTATTGCTGCATGGAGAACACCAATACAATAACAGGGCAGTTGCAAGGAAGAGTTTCAATCGGTGTGACATCTCCGGTTGCTCTTCTGCTTCCATGTTAAGTATCATGGCAGTGAATGGCAAAATCCACAGGTGGCAGGTTGAAATGCACACGTACCTTAAAATACGTTTACACAATTTAAGCGACCATAGTGATAAATAACCATAGGGAGGGAGGGAGGGAGGGAGGGAGGGAGGGAGGGAGGGAGGGAGGGAGGGAGGGAGGGAGGGAGGGAGGGAGGGGGGGAGGGAGGGAGGGAAGGGGGGAGGGAGGGAGGGAGGGAGGGAGGGAGGGAGGGAGGGAGGGGGGGAGGGAGGGAGAGAGGGAAGGAGGGAGGGGGGGAGGGGGGGAGGTTATTAGTAGTCAATGAAGCACAATATTCACACTGCTCACATTGAACGCAGTGTATTGATGTCCAATGATATGACATCATGGTCACAGGAAGCATCTCAGCGACACTTGGTGATTGAGAATCCTATGGGTAGCTTAGTCCCATCAACAAAGCCATATTGCTGTGGGTGGTGTGGAGATGTGGTGTGGAGATGTGGTGTGCAGATGTGGAGGGGTGGAATACGTGTGTGCATTAGGGTAAAGAGGTGGGTGGGTATAACGAAGATGTGCATGGTTACATACCACAGTCTATCGAAAATACGCCCATGGGCGATGAATTTAGAATCTGCTCAAAGAGGGGGATGGGCGTATTTTCGAGGACCCGTCCCGAAAATAGGCCCACCCTTGACTCGAAAGTAGGCCCACCCTACTTGAAAGTAGGCCCACCCAAGTACATGCAAATAACATGCAAATATACGAGAGCCATACTGCAACAGTCATTCTATCAAGGCTTTACTACAGCTACTACTTCCGGAGTTTCTTAGTGAGCAGGAACAATCTCTTCGTGTGAGTAGTTCTGCAGCTGCAAGAACAGGAAACAAGACACAGCAGGAGTGCTTGAATGACGTGGAGCGCGCAGCCATCTTCGGACTTGCTGCTTCCGAGAAATCCGTAGTCTGCTAGCGCTAAGCTAGGCGATTACACACACAGAGACACAAACATGCAATGCACAGCGTGCACTGTCTCATGTCATGCACTCATGCACAGCTGATTATGCAATGTGATACAACATTCAGTACCGGATTGCCAGCCTTAATTCTTAGTCCCACCTCTTTGACAGTACTTCTTCCTGAGCTATTCAAGTGCTTTCCTGTTGAGCTAATAGGGTGAGCTAATAGGGTGGGCGTTTTTGCGAAAAAGGGGGGTGGGCGTATTTTCGAGAGACTACGGTACATGGAACCTTGTCACACAGCGCTGAACCTTCTTGGGCACAAACACCTGCCCTTGTTTCTTGGAAGAGAGTCTACAACAAGATGAGAGGGGTTATTGTTTCTGAGTGGGTCCTTGTTGAGGCCTGTCAGAGCAGCAACAAAAGTAGTCACATACCCACCAGAGCATGGTGACACATCAACTGTGTTCAAGTGACAGCTCCTTCAATTACAGACATACTGAGCAACTAGTGAAATTAAGTAAAGCACACAGCTGACCGAAAGTGACACCGTATGCTGAGGTTTGGATGGGGGAAAGAGATTCTATTTGGATGGGGTGGGGCAGATTCAACAACTAAGATAGGACCCATCTGATCCCCTCACTGAGCAACTACCAGTACCATTGTACTAACCGTATAGACACGAGTATCCACTGATTGGTGTATGGCTGCAGACACATCATGTCACATGCTGCAGTGTAGCATGCAAGAAAGCACGCCTTAGTGGTTACCTTCTTGAGGTCTGGCTTCCACAAGACCTGGAGGAGCTCTAGTCGGGCAGCCTCAGCCACGTTCAGCCACCCGCCCAGTTGCACTGACCGAAGTTGTAGTAGTGTAGCAGAGGCAGTCATCCTTACGACACGTGCACATGCACGTGATATGGTTTTAATTGCAGGGGAATCCCCTTCCAGATCATGCGGCTTGTGTGCATGTAGGACACATGCAGCATGTGCAGGCGTTTCGAAGTATTATTATTGTCTATGGCCGGATGAACGCCCCAACTGCAATTCAGTCCTTTCTCTTGCTTGATGGAGAGAAGAAGTAAGTATAGATTCAAGAGTCTGGCTGGCTCTAATTTCTAATTGATGCCCAATAAACTCCGTGACCAGTAGATTCTAGAGGGCATAATGCACGTCAGTATCGAATGCAGTACTGTGGGGAGTCAAATCGTGTATAATATAGGCTCGTAGTGTATATTCTACCACAGTGCATGGGCGTTCCTTTGATGTACCGCAGAGGATAAAGGTTATCTTCCGCTGTGACGTTATAGCTGATTTATCCTCCACGGTACATCAAAGGGTTACCACGCTGTGCTGAGAATCAGAGTTGTAGCTGTCTAGCAACCGGATCCAGCTACTAAGGCCCTTCCAAATCAATTTATAGTTTCTCATCCAACCTAATGCGTGGGTTTTGGCTTCCTCAAGTATCTCATGAACTGAGCATGCTCAGTTGAAAATTGCATTACGTCATGCCTGTCTACACGTACGTGGGTCGGGAGCAGAGTCAGGAGGAAACACTTGAAAAAGAAAAGGAAGAGCTAAAAAGGTGAGATATTGCCAAATGTATACCGCCCGCCCGCATGCCCAGTACACTGGGAGTGAGATGAGAAACTATAAATTGATTTGGAGGGGCCTAACTTGACTTGGAGGTTATGTCAGTGGTAGAAGCCGGATCTACTACGTCGACTCGGAGGTTATGTGGTTTATCCTCCTTGGGAAAGTTTAGCCTCGGCTTCGCCTCAGCCAAATTTAAACTTTCTCGCGGAGGATAAATCGCATAACCTCCGCGTTGACGTAGTAGATCCTATACTTATTCATAGTCAAATATGCTCACAAGCAGACACAAATATGACTTAGATCTTGGTTAGGCAACTATTTGTTGAATGTTAGTAACAAGGGTCTTCACTTAGTTTTTCAGGGGGGTCTAGCAGCTACACTACATGTACATGCTCAAATCGGGCTTTGTCTTGGGTAATGCTGTTGAAGGGCGCTTCGCCTTTAAAATGGAGTTTGCCGTTTGCCATCCCCAAGTTTGAGTAATGCCATTGATGGTATGAAGTGCTTATTTGTCTGGCAGGAAGTAGGGCGATGGGTTAAGTTTCATTAGGACCAGGGCCGGTGCTGAATGCGCATGTGTGTCCGTTATCTGTTCTTAGAGTATGTACTTCCTGCTGGACCAATAATGGTCCAATATCCACGTCATTCATGGTAACTCTAGCGAGTCCCGTGATGATATGTCATATCACCATCCCCCCCGGGCCATGAAAACCTTCTGTATTTGAGATGCAGCATCCTGGGTTTACATATGAACTGATCTGTGAATGTTTTTTTCCGGTACCCGGCTACCAAATGAGACAGGTTTCTTCCATCCCTCCCCAGGATCACAATCACAAAGGACACAAAGGTTCCAACGCTGCCATATTCACAGTGAAGTGGACCACACTCTTGGGAACCTACTGATGCAGTGAGGGGTGGGAGGGGGAGGGAGGGAAGGAGAGAGAGGGAGGGAAGGAGAGAGGGAGGGAAGGAGAGGGGGGGGGGGGGGGGGGGGGGGGGGGGGGGGACAGAGAGGAGAGAGAGGGAGGGAAGGAGGGAGAGAGAGAGAGAGATGGAGGGAAAGAGAGAGAGAGGGAGGGAAAGAGAGAGAGAGAAAGAGAGGGAGGGAGGGATTCACAGTGAACAAGAAAGACCACATTGTGACCAACCTGCTGGTGCGTTTAATGTCACATGACAGTTACTTTTTCTTTCTAAGAAAGTTCTGCATATAGCATGGTCACAATATAGCAATGCTAATAGGGAAGAGTCACCAACCTCTGGACACTTAAGAAACAAGCGGCACTGCATGACCTCCTGTGGAACAAATAATGTTACGAGACTTGCTGTTCAACACCTCCAATCATGCACCACAAAAGTTGTTTCAAGGCACCATGCCAGTAAAGTGACAGCTAAATGTACATTACAAGCCACTCCCTCCATCAGTTAGTTGACAAATTAATGGGGCATGCCATTTCCTTGACCCAGACTATCTGGAAAAGGTGGTTATGAGTTTGTGGTACACATGCAGCTACTAAACTTTTTCATGTTGATAGCATTTTACCCCTAACAGTCAGTTATCGGTAGCAGGCTAGGGAAAAATGGTGTTCACAAAGTAATGCTTGGCTGATTACAACACAGCTCAGCATAATTCTATACATACACTAAGGTGCATGCAAAGAGCTCAAGAGAAGCTACAGTTACAACACTCCCAGTACAAAATTGACCAGATCAAAGGACAGTAGGCCAGGATAGGGGCCCTCTACCCCCCTTTGCGGGAAACATGAAACAAGAGGATGACTGAAGCCATTGAAGCAGTGGTCTGTTGTTCACAAGTGAAGTAGTCTTGTTAACCTCGTTCCCAGGCTCTCTCCTCACAAAAACAGGTCGGGGTAGCCTCTTGGTTATGGGCCATTTCAATAATTGCTTGCATTAATTAAGCAGAGTGTACACAGGAGCGCATAATGAGGAAGCGAGCGGAACGAAGGGAGGAGCGTGAAACGACCACGCAAAAGATTAAAAATTGAAAACTTTCCCACGGTAGTCCCGTTACTATTTTTAGCTCGCACGTGTACGGAGACTCAAGGATGATGACTACTAGAAGACAGAGAAAAGGCCAGTATCAAGACTCCAATGGTAGCGAGGCAGGGGAATGACATACTGGTAGTGACAGACCTCGAAAAAGTGCTGTATGACGATGCAGTCGATCGAGCCGCTCCACACAGTCAAGCGGGCGTCTCGATTAGTAGAAAGAACCGCCCCGTGTGCTTTTCTGGAGTTCATGACTGCTGCATGGGAAACATCCCGCGACACTTACGGACATTATCTTCTCTCCCTCCCATCGAGATTTGGCCCGTCGCTGTAGTCAATGCAATGGCATCACAGAAAAACAACGATACACGTGCGAGCTAAAAATAGTAACGGGACTACCGTGGGAACGTTTTCAATTTTTAATCTTTTGCGTGGTCGTTTCACGCTCCTCCCTTCCTTCCGCTTGCTTCCTCATTATGCGCTCCTGGTGTACATGTAGCCATGTTTCCTTGCTTAATTTTAGTCAGTGCATTGAAATGTAAACTGATGCTACTGCTTTTATACTCCCTGTTTCCAACAGGCAGCTGCTTGTGAACAAAGTCCCGCAAACCCTGGAGCACAAGTCTCTGTGTACAGACCACGCCAGACTACAGCCCCTAGGAGGCTCTCTCCAACACCCTCACTGGCCTTGAGCTCATCAGTGAGGTCTCTACCGTAGAAACCGAGGCACTCATGGAGAGACGAGAGGGTGGAAATGACTAAATCACTACATAAAAATTTAACTCTTCGCTGCATGAAATTACTCACAACACCGAATTTTCATTTTCTTTTTTCTCTCACACAACCTTTTGCATTCCAAACTTGAATTATCTCCATTGCATCTGGCGGGACTATATCACTTCTCTGTGTGCTTCTTTACAGTCATGCTTGCCATATAGCGTATTACGCAGCCTTTCAAAATTCTGATACACAGACCAAGTACAAGACGGTGCTGTGCACCACGCAGGCAGCTGAGGTATAACTCCAGTCGAGGTAGTAATTTTAAAAAAGGCATGGGAATGAGGCTATATCTCCCCTTATAATTAAGGTAGTAAACATGGGTACCGCGATCTCCGAAACCAAGTTGATGGATAAATGGGCAGCATCAAAGCGTACACAAGTTTCAGCAATACTTTGCATCAAACTGCTCCCTCTGCTTGAAAATGCCCTAAAACTCAATTTTAAGGCCCTCTACGAAACTGAAAATTTGGACCCTCTCCAAGGCCCCACCCACACTCTGACCCCATCATCAATACACACACAAAACAGGCCCCAAAACTACGGATGGATTTACCACCTGCTCTCCTCACTTGCAGGCTACAGCCCAAAACTCACTGCCACCCTCAAAAACAGAGGTTTGGCTACCCTAGGCTTTCAAAAAAAATTCCACGCACACCAACTAAAACCGACTCAAGCCAAGGCCAGTTTCCAAAAGGTCAACCTACCCCCTGCAAAAATAGGGATGCTTTTCCACGTTCACCTCTCGGTTACCGAGTTTTGGCCACACATCTACTCCCTCTCACCAGCCCAGTCCAGCTACCAAACCAGCCAAATTCGCCCTAACACGAAAATGGGCGGGGCCTGTAATGCCGAAAGGTCAACTCTCTAGAGTACCTTGGCCAGGGAGCTGTCGGAGGCTGTTCACTTTCCAGGCTGTTCTTCGGCCACTTCAGCAGACCCACAAACATTCCTGCTCACTCCACCTAGCTATTCACACTCAGATAGCCCATCGCTACATTCAATAAGCCAGAATAGCTCTTTACTTAAAAAAAAAAATAAAAAAAATAAAATAAAAAAAAAATAAAATCTTCAAGGTACCGCACGGCCACATCAGAGTACCGATTTGAAACTTGAAAGGGCCGCTAGCCGCATCAAAGAGAGAAGCCCCCCTTGTTTATTCCGGTTGCCGCCATGGGAAAACGTAAACAGATGAATAACTCTAAATAACCGTATGCGAGTGATGTCATCTCATTAATTATTCATGAGCAAAATTGCGCGATTTCGCCGATGCCGTGCTTCCTACCTTAAAGCACAATAATTATTGTAATGCTCTGGGGGTTACAAAATGTGCACATGCAGCTAGTTCTGGAACAGAAATCTGAAATGCAGTATAGTGCACGTATACTTAGCTAGATATGCATGGTTGAATAAATTTTTTTGAAAGGAAGAAAGAACAAAAACTTGAAAAAGCTTATAGCAGCATGAACCAAAAAGGAAGAGGGGGGGGGGGGGGGGGGGGGGGGAGGGAGGAAGGGAAAAAAAAAGAGAGAAAAAAACAAACCTAGCAACACACCCATCCCTCCGTGACAGGTCAGACACCGAAGTGTGCAGCCTCAGGAGCGGTGGATAGGCGTGACTGGAATCACATGAGGCTAACCTTTCAACCAGACACCTTTAGCTTCGGTGGTCAGATGGGAACCGGCGTACTCCGGCTGCTAGGCGGGGAAGTCGAGAACCGGTATGTACGGAGTGGCCCAGACTCGTACTCGGTTATTGGGGAGGCGAACACTCAACCCCCAGGCTGCAAAGCAAGTGCTTAGCGAGTGTGCCATCCCGACTTCCCGCCAAAACTTGCTACAAATTCAGATTATAAACCCAAACCAGATGTATCCGGTTGCGCATGCGCGTGCCACCTGACCTTGACTTCCCGCCAAAAAGATTTCAAACCGTTCAGCAGCTTGAAGCCAACGAGGTCTAGCTAACTCTGCCGCTCAGTGAAGAGGCATGCATGGACAATTATTCGACGTTAGTTTGAATTTTGTAGGCCAGTGCATAAAATCTTGGACCCAAAACTGGAGTGGAAAAAGCTTCAGGGTGAGGATGAGATATAATGATGCAGCTTGTACTAGTCAGTTTCTATGAATTATGTGAGACGGACATGCTCGAGCGCTCGCTCGCACTTGAAGGTGGGTGATGTCATTACTCTGACTTTGAATGGGGCATTAATCCTCCGGCATGGCTGACAGCAAGCTGAGACTCCAGACAAAACTTGCACAACAATTAATGATATAGAGAAAGTTATCAATTGTCGGACACCATACATGTTCGGACGCATTTGTCGGCGACGATCGCGGCCAACTGACGTAAGTTAAGCACTAGTTAGTGGGGCTGAATAGTGGCTGCCACATGCAGCAGAATGAGCTCGCAGAGAACACTTCCTGCAGTAACATGGCATCTCAAAGTCGTGACGCGAAAGACGGAAATATCGGACAAATAACTGTATTTTCAGACAGTCAGCGATTGCAAAGCGCAGCCTCAAGAGACGAAAGTAGTTTCTCATGGGAGGAAGCCCCTTCGCACCGGCAACAACATACAACTAGATAGTGGCGCCGTTCCCCAGCGCTAAGCTATACGCATGCGCAACATAAAGATTGTCACCGCCCTCTATATTCGGACGGCCGGCTACGGTAAGCGATCACAAGTTCGAGTGTACTATCAACCACAATTGCGTCACATTCAGTCCACTGCAATACAAGTCAATATTTTTATTGCAATACAACACTACAAACTTGTTCTATTATGTATCTTCACTTCAGTAGTCTTTCACTTCAAGTCCTCTGGGGGGGGGGGGGAGTAATTCCAGTCAGTAAGCAACAGGTGTCCTGTCACACATACTACTACATGCTTCCAGTGGGAGACCTATCAGTTAGCAAAATTAGGAAATGTTGAACCCATACATGCACATTATTCTGTGTGAGCCGTCTAAGCAACAGTCCAGGAACGAGGCTAACCTCGTCCCCAGGCCGTTTTGGGAGGGAGAAATGGCCTGGCAACTTCCGCGAGTTCAAACTGTTACTTCCGCTGCCAGAGTTGGAAGACCCAATCAGATTTCAGATCGCTGTCACATGACAACAGTAAACCGAACTTCTTCATGCGTTGAAACGTTGCAGTCATGCCCATTCATCACAATAGTTGATCGCTCGATCACGCTAGTGTAGGTGCTCTGCACAACGATTTTTCTTCATTCGTCTTCTGCTTGCCTTCCGTCGCAGAACCTGCACAAACAGTTGCTTCCACGAGCAGGAAAGGACCGTTCTCAGCCGGTGAAAATATCAGAAGTATCATGTGGACTTCACTGCTTGAATGAGGTATGCAATTGCAGTGACGTTACATCCGTATACAGTTTGAACTCGCAGAAGTTGCCAGGCCGTTTCTCCCTCCCAAAACGGCCGGGGAACAAGGCTAGCTGTATATATTGAGCTGATGGATGCAATCAGAGTCCATGCATTCACAAGATAAGAGCAAGACCTGAGGCACCATTCTGAAAAGTGCACGAGTTTGCACTACCTACAGAACTAAAATTATTACCTGCCTAGTTCACAAAACAGTCAATTTTAATAACAGTGACCGTAAGGTATCATCACTAGGACGTTTAACCCACATAAACACCATGGGATCAAGAACGTACTGGCTCCAGATCTGGAGGTAGATTTGACAGCAGTGGCCTTCCTGCTCCCTCTCACTGCACCTCTCTGCTGTTTCATTCTAGAACTCTGCTCTCTATCTCCAGGGGGGGAGACTAAGAAGGGAAGGGAGAGGAAGACAAAAAGAAATGTCTCATTACTGCAGAAATGCAATAATCAAGCTTGAAGGCCACACACACCTGGATTGGCTGATAAGGTAGTGACCTTTTTCCCAGCTGCACCTCTTGGCTGCTTAACACTGGCCCTCCCTCCATTGGCTTTGTCCACACTACCAAAGTCACTGTCCTTGTCACTGTGCTCGCAGTCACCACATGGTGTGACTATAAAAGAGCAAATGAGATACAGATCGGAATGTCTCTTTGTGCATGAGCGCAGTGACTAAGGCAGATCACACAGTGCATGGGTGTAGATTTAGCAGCAGTGGACTTTATGCATGGATAGAGAGAGGCCTTACATGATTGAGGGCTTCAACCCACATAAACACCCTGGAATCAAGAACGTACTGGCTCCAGATCTGGAGGTAGATTTGACAGCAGTGGCCTTCCTGCTCCCTCCCACTGCACCTCTCTGCTGTTTCATTCTAGAACTCTGCTCTCTATCTCCAGGGGGGGAGACTAAGAAGGGAAGGGAGAGGAAGACAAAAAGAAATGTCTCATTACTGCAGAAATGCAATAATCAAGCTTGAAGGCCACACACACCTGGATTGGCTGATAAGGTAGTGACCTTTTTCCCAGCTGCACCTCTCAGCTGCTTAACACTGGCCCTCCCTCCATTGGCTTTGTCCACACTACCAAAGTCACTGTCCTTGTCACTGTGCTCGCAGTCACCACATGGTGTGGCTATAAAAGAGCAAATGAGATACAGATCGGAATGTCTCTTTGTGCATGAGCGCAGTAACTAAGGCAGATCACACAGTGGGTGTAGATCAAGTTAGTAGCAGTGGAGCAGTGGAGTTTATGCATGGATAGAGCCCTTACATGATTGAGGGCTTTAACCCATATAAACACCACGGGATCAAGAACGTACTGGCTCCAGATCTGGAGGTAGATTTGACAGCAGTGGCCTTCCTGCTCCCTCTCACTGCACCTCTCTGCTGTTTCATTCTAGAACTCTGCTCTCTATCTCCAGGGGGGGAGACTAAGAAGGGAAGGGAGAGGAAGACAAAAAGAAATGTCTCATTACTGCAGAAATGCAATAATCAAGCTTGAAGGCCACACACACCTGGATTGGCTGATAAGGTAGTGACCTTTTTCCCAGCTGCACCTCTCAGCTGCTTAACACTGGCCCTCCCTCCATTGGCTTTGTCCACACTACCAAAGTCACTGTCCTTGTCACTGTGCTCGCAGTCACCACATGGTGTGGCTATAAAAGAGCAAATGAGATACAGATCGGAATGTCTCTTTGTGCATGAGCGCAGTAACTAAGGCAGATCACACAGTGGGTGTAGATCAAGTTAGTAGCCGTGGAGCAGTGGAGTTTATGCATGGATAGAGCCCTTACATGATTGAGGGCTTTAACCCACATAAACACATTGGGATCAAGAACGTACTGGCTCCAGATCTGGAGGTAGATTTGACAGCAGTGGTCTTCCTGCTCCCTCCCACTGCACCTCTCTGCTGTTTCATTCTAGAACTTTGCTCTCTATCTCCAGGGGGGGAGACTAAGAAGAGAAGGGAGAGGAAGACAAAAAAAGGTCACATGACTGCAGAAATGCAATAATTAAGCTTGAGGCACACACCTGGATTGGCTGATAAGGTAGTGACCTTTTTCCCAGCTGCACCTCTCAGCTGCTTAACACTGGCCCTCCCTCCATTGGCTTTGTCCACACTACCAAAGTCACTGTCCTTGTCAATGTGCTCGCAGTCACCACATGGTGTGGCTATAAAAGAGCAAATGAGATACAGAATGTCTCTTTGTGTGTGAGCACAGTAACTAAGGCAGATCACACAGCGGGTGCAGAGTTAGCTGCAGTGGAGTTTATGCATGGATAGAGCCCTCATATGATTGGGGGCTTTAACCCACATAAACACCATGGGATCAAGAACGTACTGGCTCCAGATCTGGAGGTAGATTTGACAGCAGTGGCCTTCCTGCTCCCTCTCACTGCACCTCTCTGCTGTTTCATTCTAGAACTTTGCTCTCTATCTCCAGGGGGGGAGACTAAGAAGAGAAGGGAGAGGAAGGCAACCAAAAAAAAATGTCTCATTACGGCAGAAATGCAATAATCAAGCTTGAAGGCTACACACACCTGGATTGGCTGATAAGGTAGTGACCTTTTTCCCAGCTGCACCTCTCAGCTGCTTAACACTGGCCCTCCCTCCATTGGCTTTGTCCACACTACCAAAGTCACTGTCCTTGTCACTGAGCTCGCAGTCACCACATGGTGTGGCTATAAAAGAGCAAATGAGATACAGAATGTCTCTTTGTGCGTGAGCACAGTAACTAAGGCAGATCACACAGCGGGTGTAGAGTTAGCTGCAGTGGAGTTTATGCATGGATAGAGCCCTCACATGATTGGGGGCTTTAACCCACATAAACACCATGGGATCAAGAACGTACTGGCTCCAGATCTGGAGGTAGATTTGACAGCAGTGGCCTTCCTGCTCCCTCTCACTGCACCTCTCTGCTGTTTCATTCTAGAACTTTGCTCTCTATCTCCAGGTGGGGAGACTAAGAAGAGAAGGGAGAGGAAGGCAACCAAAAAAAAGTCTCATTACTGCAGAAATGCAATAATCAAGCTTGAAGGCCACACCTGGATTGGCTGATAAGGTGGTGACCTTTTTCCCAGCTGCACCTCTCAGCTGCTTAACACTGGCCCTCCCTCCATTGGCTTTGTCCACACTTCCAAAGTCACTGTCCTTGTCACTGAGCTCGCAGTCACCACATGGTGTGGCTATAAAAGAGCAAATGAGATACAGAATGTCTCTTTGTGCGTGAGCACAGTAACTAAGGCAGATCACACAGCGGGTGTAGAGTTAGCTGCAGTGGAGTTTATGCATGGATAGAGCCCTCACATGATTGGGGGCTTTAACCCACATAAACACCATGGGATCAAGAACGTACTGGCTCCAGATCTGGAGGTAGATTTGACAGCAGTGGCCTTCCTGCTCCCTCCCACTGCACCTCTCTGCTGTTTCATTCTAGAACTCTGCTCTCTATCTCCAGGGGGGGAGACTAAGAAGGGAAGGGAGAGGAAGACAAAAAGAAATGTCTCATTACTGCAGAAATGCAATAATCAAGCTTGAAGGCCACACACACCTGGATTGGCTGATAAGGTAGTGACCTTTTTCCCAGCTGCACCTCTCAGCTGCTTAACACTGGCCCTCCCTCCATTGGCTTTGTCCACACTACCAAAGTCACTGTCCTTGTCACTGTGCTCGCAGTCACCACATGGTGTGGCTATCAAAGAGCAAATGAGATACAGATCGGAATGTGCATGAGCGCAGTAACTAAGGCAGATCACACAGTGGGTGTAGATCAAGTTAGTAGCAGTGGAGCAGTGGGGTTTATGCATGGATAGAGCCCTTACATGATTGAGGGCTTTAACCCACATAAACACCATGGGATCAAGAACGTACTAGTTCCAGATCTGGAGGTAGATTTGACAGCAGTGGCCTTCCTGCTCCCTCTCACTGCACCTCTCTGCTGTTTCATTCTAGAACTCTGCTCTCTATCTCCAGGGGGGGAGACTAAGAAGAGAAGGGAGAGGAAGACAAAAAAAATGTCTCATTACTGCAGGAATGCAATAATTAAGCTTGAGGCACACACCTGGATTGGCCGATAAGGTAGTGACCTTTTTCCCAGCTGCACCTCTCAGCTGCTTAACACCAGCCCTCCCTCCAACAACAGCACCCTCATCACTGCCCTCATCACTGAGCATGCCCTCATCACTGAGCATGTCCTCATCACTGCCCTCATCACTGCCCTCATCACTGCGCATGCCCTCATCACTGCCCTCATCACTGTGCATGCCCTCATCACTGCCCTCATCACTGTGCATGCCCTCATCACTGTGCATGCCCTCATCACTGCTTTCATCACTGCCCTCATCATTGCCCTCCTCACTGTGCTCCCAGTCATCACAGGGTGAGGCTACAAGAGTACAAATAAGATCCTATTTCTGCACAAAGTGCTGTAATTAAGACAAAGTTGAGTGATGAATATCAACTTCTAAAGTAATGTGAAGCATATCTGGCTTCTATAGTCCCACCCTTGGAGATAGTGGTGGTGGTAAAGACTGCCAAGTGAGGGAGGGAAAGCCACCACCACAGCCAAACCTAGCCTTCTTCTCAGTCCCACGCCCAGCTTTTCATCGCATGCAGTACGGAAAAGCGGGAAGGACCTGGTACATGAGCATTTCCTCACGCGAGTGACATCAAGGGTAGAAAGACGGCAGAAAGACCTAAATGAATACGGGCGTACTGGGTCTCAGAACAGCAAGGCCGAAGGTACCAGATAACATACCACACGTATCTAGCTAGTGGGGGGGGGGGGGGGCGACTGTCATACTCACTGAGTGTTGAATGTGTAGATGGTTGAATAACATGCAAACGTAGTGTCTTCGTTCTGAAAATAATTTTGCCATTTGTCGATTACGTCATGCCCACGTGAGGAAATGTACCAGGCCCTCCCTGCTTTACCGTACTGCAAGCAATAAAAAGCTAGGCATGGGACCGGGAAGGACCCAGGCCTTAGGTACAGTGAGATGCTGCACCTGTTTATATACTGTAGTCATCGAACCATCCGTTGTCAAATCTGCCTAGCTATCACATGTTCTACGGGCATCCCCTCCATATATCCATACTGCAAATGACTAAAAGATATGAGAGATCACAAGGCCAATCTCCAAGTACTTAGCCTTGCACCCTCTTGTTGTGGTAAAGGTCTTGTATATTATACATCCTGTATATGAGCAGGCATTACCACGAAATATCGGATAGGATAATTTTTACGAACAACGTAGCACAAACAAAATATACTGACCCCACATTTCAGCTCACTGGTAACTTCATTCACCAAATGAATTACCGTATATCGGGAAATTTTTGTTGTTAAAATATTTTCACGAATGCCACTAAACGTGAAATTTATCACGCAAAATAAATTACGAATACTGAGGAAAGCGGATAAATTACGGTAACGATCATTATTATGCATGCGCAATTCACGGCTCTGTAGCTGTAGCTGCTGTTTCGCTAGCCTTGTTCCCAGGCTCTCCCCTCTGCGCGCGGTGAAGAAAGTACGGAGGGACGGAAATACCTTCTCAAAGTATCACTCAAGTGGATGGAGAGGTTCAAGATGCGGGAGCAGCACATTGAGCACACGGTGCGAAGGATCGGACCGGAATAGGCAAGTACTTGCATTTGTCACGACCATCATGGGTCTGAAAGCAGCTCGAGTTTTACCGAAGAAGCTGAGTCAGCGTGTTAGTGAAAGAAGGGCAAGTACAGCAAGGTTAGAATCAATCGTGAAGAAAAAATTCGCTTCGATCACTGCAGTTAGCCAAAATTTTCAACATGAATAATTGTCACACGAAAGATTTTCAACGCAAAAATTACCCAATATACGGTATTAGCAGGTTTCCTGGTAATGCTTGCACAGGGGCAACCAGACCAGTATACAGCAAGGATTTCTCTCTAGTGCTAACCTCTATGAGTTGACCTGGATGATTTGGCTGCCTTCTGTACTTGAGACCTGACCTGCTGCTGCGCCCGAAGCTTAACCCTCCATTCTGCTTTCTGTACTTTCCCTTGCCTTCTTTCCTCTTTTTCAAGTGCTAGACGTTTTGCTTTCCGTTCTCTTTCCTGTCGTCGTTTCTCTTTTTCTTGTGCCAGACGTTTTGCTTTCTCTTCTCTTTCTTGCTTTCGCTTCTCTCTTTGTTCTGCTGCTTGTGCCTTCTGCTCTGCTCTAAGCTTTGCCTTCTGCTCTCTTTCCTGTTTCCTTTTCTCTTTGTTTGCTGCTTCCTCCTGCTTCCTTTTTTCCTTTTCTTCAATGATCTTCAGGTTGTCCATCCTAGTAAGTAGCTTTGCTGTTGGCTTCTTGTGTGGTACTGGTCGCTTTGCAGGTGGTGTGGGGAACTTGAGAAACTTAGACAGTGTGTTTGCTTTCTGTAGCATACACGTTTGTGGTTTAGCAATGTGGTTTCGAGGAGGAGGAGGAGGAGGAGGAGGAGGAGGAGTAGGAGATGATGATGGGCTTTGTACTTCATTTTCCTGCAAAGCCTCATAGTTATCTGGCAATTGCAGCCTTGTTGGAGTGCCACCAACATCAAGCAAGTACGACCTGGAGAGAAGCTGTGTAGCTTCTTCTGGGTGTTCCAGCTGCAGCCACAGGTTGTAGTGAGGATCAATATCCAAATCATACCCATTCTCATAACGCCGTTGGAAGATCACAACTTGCTCAGGTGAGAAGGAAGCAGTTTGTGGCTGTGTTCCCAGCCTTCTTTTCTGAGGGGCCGGACTGTAGAGAGGAATGTAGGCCAGACCTGTTGCCTCTGCGAGTGAGCAAGGACGTTGTGCTCTTTCTGACTCCAGATCCTCTACGACAAGAAACCTATCTGGATCTAATGGGCACACCCCAGTTACCCTGAAACCAGCAATCACATTCTGCATGGTCATGGCAGCGTACCAAGCTTTGGAAAACAGCTTTGAGAATTGGAACTTTGTCACAACTCTACCCGGATATTTTGTGATGTACTCCTGACACTCTTGGTGCCAACGGGTCTTCAATACACCAAAGCAAGTCTTATCCAGAGGCTGCAAAAGGTGAGTTGTGTGTGGGGGTAAAGTAAACATGATGACCCCCTCCTCGGCAGCTTTTCGCACTGTGGTTGGATTATAGTGCGATGAGTGGCCATCCAACAGCAACAGAAGTGGGCGTGTGGAGGGCACATAGGAGAGGAAATGGTTGTGGAACCAAAGGTCAAATAATTCCCCATTCATCCATCCATTGTCCGACAGTCCATAAGCAGTGCCTGGGACTTCCCCAACAGCAAGTTCATCCTTCAAAATCTTTCGGTCAAATACAACCATGGGGGGCATGGCACTGCCTGCAGCATTAATACAAGCCAGAACTGTAATCTGCGCTCTCTCATTTGCTGTTACAACACTAGGGTGTTTGGACCCTTTTAAGGCAACCACTCCTTGAAGCTTATGTTCTAGTGGGAAACCGCTTTCATCGCAGTTAAATATCTGCCCTGGTTTGTCAATGAGATGGTTGTCCTGTAGAGTTTGCTGTAGCAAGCAAAAATAATCGTCCAGAACATTCTGATCAGCAGCTACAGCTCGGCAGTATGCAAGACGCTCTGCTTTACGCAATGCCAATTCTGGGTGCCTTTTTCGGAAGGCCTCCCACCACCCATTGCTAATCTTGGTCTCAGTACCCCGCTTTTGCGTCACTATTCCTTCCACAAGTGCTATGACTTGCTTGCGGGTACGTGCATAACCAATGGTGGCACATCCTCCGAAAAACTTGACCAGCTCAGCCTCTTCTTCACGGTTTAAGTACCTAACAGGCCCACTAACAGCACCTTGTTCAACCTTGCCTGAAAGCCTATCAAAGATCGTCGACCTTGGGATATGGTACTCTTCTGCAGCACGGCGCACACTCATCCCTTTCTTCTGAACTGCCTCACACGCCAGAGTCATGTTTTCTGAAGACCAATGCTTGTATGTAGCTGGTCGATTCCTAATCTCAACAATCTCATCTCTTCTGGCTTGAGGGAGCTTTGATTTTAATGTTCTCTTGGACAGCGGTTGATTTCTGATTAACATGTGAACTACATGGAAAGAAGTTGGTTGAAGGCAGATCAATCAGAAGGCAGGTCAGGAAAACTTTTAACTGTATACTAACACACCCACTAATTGTATTAGGGCTAACTAAGCTTCAGTTTGCATAGCCACAAATACTGCAGATTGCATTTCACTTTGAAGTAGTCACTGGGACTGGGACTCACCTAAAATGCCTTTTTCAGTGTAGGACAGAAGCTAAGCATACTTATCTATTCACTGAAGTTGCTTGCATAGCCTGCATTCGTGTCTTTCCTCGAGTCGGTAGAGGTCAACGGTCACATGCATATTTAATGAGTTGAACTCCAGCCTTTTGCTGAAGCATACGTAGAAAACAGAAATAATATTCCTTTATCTGACTGAAGCTGATTGCTGAAGCTCATTAAATATGCACGTGACATTTGACCTCTACCGACTAGAGGAAAGACACGAACGCAGGCTATGCAAGCAACTTGGTTCCCAGGTGCTCGGTAATTGGGGAGAAGAGCGCCTGGTATCCACTGTTCACGCATGCGCGAGCAGTTCCGTTACATTCTCCGCATAATTCATCGAGATATGCAAGCTGAAATAACACGGACAAATATTAGACTCCAGCATCATGCGAGGCCGTGGTTGGTTTCAAAGTCCGTGGACGGCGATACGCCGCTTCTACCTTTCCGAAGTGGACGCGAAGCACAATAGAGACCCGGAAAGACCCCATAGAAATTCGACCTGGCTGTCAGTTGTTTGTCCTCAGCACCGTTCCTGGCATTCCGACCTTACCGAAGGCGTATGGCACGGCTTAAGTGAACAGAGCTGCGTCTTGCAGGTGTAAAGACTCCCGTGTTTCAGTAATGTACGGTTGTGCAACACGGACTAGTATAACAGTAGTTTCCAAGTTCCCCACAAAAACCTGGGGGAGCCACGCATGCGCAAACAGTGGATACCAGGCGCTCTTCTCCCCAATTACCGAGCGCCTGGGAACGAGGCTAGCAACTTAGTGAATGAATAAGTATGCTTAGCTTCTGTCCTACACTGAAAAAGCCATTTTACAGATTTTTGGGTGAGTCCAGTCCACTCAAGTCCATTGAATAAAGACACCCCACCCCACTTTGAACGCAGAAACACTGCAAGTGTACACAAAAGCCATAGAAGCCATGGTCATTACCTCTGTACCATTAGCACTGTCCACTTAATTACTATGGCTTCTGTGTACCAGCAGTGTTTCCGCGTTCAAAGTGAAATGCAATCTGCAGCAGTACGGGAAATCAAGTGCCAAGTGCAGGAGCGCTTTGAAACGTTGGCCTTCCATGCAGGGACTGCATGAGCCACGCATGAGCCGAGGTAGAGGCCAGGATGGTTACAAAGCGTGGATTTGCGTGTATAATTATATTTCGCGCAATCTTTGCATTCAGTAGACAGCCACTAGTAAGATACTTACTGCAGTAGCATACAGTCTTCCTGCCTTTTTTTTTTGGGGGGGGGGGGGGGGGGGGGGGGGGGGGGGGGGGGGGCTTGGGGAGCGGAAAATCTGCTGTAAAAACCAAGGCCAACGCCCATAACAGCGTTCGGGCCAGTTTTAGCTATATAGAATCAACTCACCTTGGATATTGGGACTGTGGGCCATGACTGCATGTACACAAACATCACGAAATCTGTCGATGAAAAACAGGCATGCACGCATGATAATAACTTGGCATCGCAAAAACAAACCGTTTGCGTTTGTTGTGAGACGGTTTCACACACAGCTATATAGCTAGCTACTTATGAACGTGTAGCGAAGTAGCTAGCTAGCTAGCTAACTATTAGCTAAACTTCATAAAGAAGATATATCACGCTCACCCCGTTGCTGGTCGGAAGACACCTCTTGGTTAGTTCTGTGCCGATACTGCGGGCTCCTGCTCTGGTTCACCGTCACACACGAAATTCGCAGACTCACAGCTACAAGTTTGTTCGTCCGAATATAGAGGGCGGGAATAAGGTTCATTCTGCGCATGCGCATACCTCAGCGCGCTAGGGACTTGCGCTACGATCTGGATGTATGTTGCCGCCAGTGAGTAGGGGCCTCCGCTCGAGTGACCCGACGATCTTACTCGGATGCTCAGCGTCGCAACTTCTGTCTGTCTGAAAATGCAGTTTTTCGTCCGATCTTCCCGTCTTTCATGACACAACTTTGAGAATCCATGTTACTGCAGGTAGTAGTCTCCGCGAGTTCATTCTTCGGTAGGTTGCAGCCACAATTCGGATCTATTAAACCATGCGCACGTTGCGCTGGTTGGCCGCGGTAATCGCTTACAAATGCGTCCGAATACATATGGTGTCCGACAATTGATAACTTTCTCTATTTGTGAATTGTCTTCATAAGACACCAGCTAGCCCTAACTGGTTTGCTACTAGTCAGAGTAAAACTGTGGTATTTCAGGTCCAGTAAGCAGCGTCCTGTCCACCCCTCCCTCCTCCACCGTTGCCAGCCGAATCACTCCTCCTGAACTCCCATCTCGAGATATGGCGAGAGCAAGAGCTGTGTGTGATGGGTGCATGCACGTGTGTGGTGTGTTTGTGTGTGTGTGTGTGTGTGTGTGTGTGTGTGTGTGTAGTGTGGATGTGCAGAATTCAGTAGTTGATTACCCTGTGCGCATGCGCAGTAGGGGTAGAGTGATCGGTTTGTCCGTCCGTCTGTCAGTCTGTCCAAGCAGTTTGAGCAATGAAGGCCTTGTTGAAGGCTTAGTTCAGGATAAAAGTGTCAGAATTCAGAAAATACTAGCGTCTACATAACTCACAGACCAGAGATCCACTCAAGAGGCTGAGAAAAGCTGCGGAGTCATGCTTCTAATTTATACAACTTGTTCTAACATTACTGCCACAACTTACGGTGTCTCATTCTGCATGCTGACATTGCTGTAAATCGGTAGGCATAGCTAGCTAGCTCATCGTGCATGCTGTATGAATAATTGGCAGTAGGCCTACCTGTATCAAGTCAAGGTAGCGCACGGGGTACGTGCTCTGCTGAGCACCTCTAGTTCACAAAGGAACAGCTGCTGTATCTCTCTGTCCACATGGAAACAAGGCTAATGGGCTGTTTGACCAATTACCCCCAACACACTCTATCAAAACTGAGAATGAAGTCTAGTTTGGAACTTGCTTGGCTGTACTGCTATGTGACTAGTCTCATTCCCAGACTGGAATGAGATTACTACAGAACAATGTATGTGACCTACCATTTGTGACAAACTGCAGACATTCCTCCTTGGTCATTCTGGGCTTGTAGTTGGCATCACAGTACCCAGACCCTATGGACAGAGTAGCCCACTCCATAATTAGAGGGATCCGAACTAGAAATCGGGGGGGGTCTTGGGGTATGCCCCAACAAAATTCAGGGTTTCTGAGATCGTTTCTGATGCAAGTTTAGGGTAGGAGTCGCTGCTACTTGTAACAGTGGTTGCAAGCTACAGTGCATGTTTCACTCAGCACTTGCAGAAATAGAGAGGGTATGACTGTGCTTGCCCGTGACAACAATAATGCGTACATGTAGTACATGTCATCAGAAAGGGGCTTCCCCAAACGTTTGCTTAGGGAGAATGGAAAGTCCTTGGGATGATGGAAGCTAGAAGAGCTGATTCACAGCCATCTTCGTGTCGATCTTGAAGCTTGCAGGTGGCTGCAGACCGGTCTGCCACACACCCTTGCCAATACCTTGTGTGTGCAAGAAACTTATGACTCCTGAAAAGTGGCCGGTTGACACTGGACCAACCGTACTGGCGGCTACGGCCCTGTTCACACTGGACCAACCGTACTGGCGGCTACGGCCCTGTTCACACTGGACCAACCGTACTGGCGGCTACGGCCCTGTTCACACTGGACCAACTGTACTGGCGGCTATGGCCCTGTTCACACTGGACCAACCGTACTGGCAGCTACGGCCCTGTTCACACTGGACCAACCGTACTGGCGGCTACGGCCCTGTTCACACTGGACCAACCATACTGGCGGCTACGGCCCTGTTCACACTGGACCAACCGTACTGGCGGCTACGGCCCTGTTCACACTGGACCAACCGTACTGGCAGCTATGGCCCTGTTCACACTGGACCAATCGTACTGGAGGCTACGGCCCTGTTCACACTGGACCAACCGTACTGGCGGCTACGGCCCTGTTCACACTGGACCAATCGTACTGGAGGCTACGGCCTTGTTCACACTGAACCAACCGTACTGGCAGCTACGGCCCTGTTCACACTGGACCAACCGTACTGGCGGCTACGGCCCTGTTCACACTGGACCAACCATACTGGCGGCTACGGCCCTGTTCACACTGGACCAACTGTACTGGCAGCTACGGCCCTGTTCACACTGGACCAACCGTACTGGAGGCTACGGCCGTGTTCACACTGGACCAACCGTACTGGAGGCTACGGCCCTGTTCACACTGGACCAACTGTACTGGCGGCTACGGCCCTGTTCACACTGGACCAACCATACTGGAGGATACGGCCCTGTTCACACTGGACCAACCGTACTGGCAGCTATGGCCCTGTTCACACTGGACCAATCGTACTGGAGGCTACGGCCCTGTTCACACTGGACCAATCGTACTGGCGGCTACGGCCCTGTTCACACTGGACCAACTGTACTGGCGGTTACGGCCCTGTTCACACTGGACCAACCATACTGGAGGCTACGGCCCTGTTCACACTAGACCAACCGCACTGGCAGCTACGGCCCTGTTCACACTGGACCAACCATACTGGCGGCTACGGCCCTGTTCACACTGGACCAACTGTACTGGCGGCTACGGCCCTGTTCACACTGGACCAACCGTACTGGAGGCTACGGCCCTGTTCACACTGGACCAACCGTACTGGAGGCTACGGCCCTGTTCACACTGGACCAACTGTACTGGAGGCTACGGCCCTGTTCACACTGGACCAACCATACTGGAGGCTACGGCCCTGTTCACACTGGACCAACCGTACTGGCAGCTATGGCCCTGTTCACACTGGACCAATCGTACTGGAGGCTACGGCCCTGTTCACACTGGACCAATCGTACTGGCGGTTACGGCCCTGTTCACACTGGACCAACTGTACTGGCGGCTACGGCCCTGTTCACACTGGACCAACCATACTGGAGGCTACGGCCCTGTTCACACTAGACCAACCGTACTGGCAGCTATGGCCCTGTTCACACTGGACCAACGGTACTGGCGGCTACGGCCCTGTTCACACTGGACCAACCGTACTGGAGGCTACGGCCCTGTTCACACTGGACCAACCGTACTGGCGGCTACGGCCCTGTTCACACTGGACCAATCGTACTGGAGGCTACGGCCCTGTTCACACAGGACCAACTGTACTGGCAGCTATGGCCCTGTTCACACTGGACCAATCGTACTGGAGGCTACGGCCCTGTTCACACTGGACCAACTGTACTGGCGGCTACGGCCCTGTTCACACTGGACCAACCGTACTGGAGGCTACGGCCCTGTTCACACTGGACCAACCGTACTGGCGGCTACGGCCCTGTTCACACTGGACCAACTGTACTGGCGGCTACGGCCCTGTTCACACTGGACCAACCATACTGGAGGCTACGGCCCTGTTCACACTGGACCAACCGTACTGGCAGCTATGGCCCTGTTCACACTGGACCAATCGTACTGGAGGCTACGGCCCTGTTCACACTGGACCAATCGTACTGGCGGCTACGGCCCTGTTCACACTGGACCAACTGTACTGGCGGCTACGGCCCTGTTCACACTGGACCAACCATACTGGAGGCTACGGCCCTGTTCACACTAGACCAACTGTACTGGCAGTTATGGCCCTGTTCACACTGGACCAACCGTACTGGCGGCTACGGCCCTGTTCACACTGGACCAACCGTACTGGAGGCTACGGCCCTGTTCACACTGGACCAACCGTACTGGCGGCTACGGCCCTGTTCACACTGGACCAATCGTACTGGAGGCTACGGCCCTGTTCACACTGGACCAACCGTACTGGCAGCTATGGCCCTGTTCACACTGGACCAATCGTACTGGAGGCTACGGCCCTGTTCACACTGGACCAACCGTACTGGCGGCTACGACCCTGTTCACACTGGACCAATCATACTGGAGGCTACGGCCCTGTTCACACTGGACCAACCGTACTGGCAGCTACGGCCCTGTTCACACTGGACCAACCGTACTGGCAGCTACGGCCCTGTTCACACTGGACCAACCGTACTGGCGGCTACGGCCCTGTTCACACTGGACCAACCATACTGGCGGCTACGGCCCTGTTCACACTGGACCAACCGTACTGGCAGCTACGGCCCTGTTCACACTGGACCAACCGTACTGGCGGCTACGGCCCTGTTCACACTGGACCAACCATACTGGCGGCTACCCCCTGTTCACACTGGACCAATCGTACTGGCGGCTACGGCCCTGTTCACACTGGACCAACCGTACTGGCGGCTACGGCCCTGTTCACACTGGACCAACCGTACTGGCAGCTATGGCCCTGTTCACACTGGACCAATCGTACTGGAGGCTACGGCTCTGTTCACACTGGACCAACCGTACTGGCGGCTACGGCCCTGTTCACACTGGACCAATCGTACTGGAGGCTACGGCCCTGTTCACACTGGACCAACCGTACTGGCAGCTACGGCCCTGTTCACACTGGACCAACCGTACTGGCGGCTACGGCCCTGTTCACACTGGACCAACCATACTGGCGGCTAAGGCCCTGTTCACACTGGACCAACTGTACTGGCGGCTACGGCCCTGTTCACACTGGACCAACCGTACTGGAGGCTACGGCCCTGTTCACACTGGACCAACCGTACTGGAGGCTACGGCCCTGTTCACACTGGACCAACTGTACTGGCGGCTACGGCCCTGTTCACACTGGACCAACCATACTGGAGGCTACGGCCCTGTTCACACTGGACCAACTGTACTGGCGGCTACGGCCCTGTTCACACTGGACCAACCATACTGGAGGCTACGGCCCTGTTCACACTAGACCAACCGTACTGGCAGCTATGGCCCTGTTCACACTGGACCAACCGTACTGGCGGCTACGGCCCTGTTCACACTGGACCAACCGTACTGGAGGCTACGGCCCTGTTCACACTGGACCAACCGTACTGGCGGCTACGGCCCTGTTCACACTGGACCAATCGTACTGGAGGCTACGGCCCTGTTCACACTGGACCAACCGTACTGGCAGCTATGGCCCTGTTCACACTGGACCAATCGTACTGGAGGCTACGGCCCTGTTCACACTGGACCAACCGTACTGGCGGCTACGGCCCTGTTCACACTGGACCAATCGTACTGGAGGCTACGGCCCTGTTCACACTGGACCAACCGTACTGGCGGCTACGGCCCTGTTCACACTGGACCAACCGTACTGGCGGCTACGGCCCTGTTCACACTGGACCAACCATACTGGCGGCTACGGCCCTGTTCACACTGGACCAACCGTACCGGCGGCTATGGCCCTGTTCACACTTGAACAACCATACTGGCAGCTACGGCCCTGTTCACACTGGACCAACCGTACTGGCGGCTACGGCCCTGTTCACACTGGACCAACCGTACTGGGAGCTACGGCCCTGTTCACACTGGACCAACCATACTGGCGGCTACGGCCCTGTTCACACTGGACCAACCGTACTGGCGGCTACGGCCCTGTTCACACTGGACCAACCGTACTGGCGGCTACGGCCCTGTTCACACTGGACCAACCATACTGGAGGCTGCGGCCCTGTTCACACTGGACCAACCATACTGGAGGCTACGGCCCTGTTCACACTGGACCAACCGTACTGGCGGCTACGACCCTGTTCACACTGGACCAACCGTACTGGCGGCTATGACCCTGTTCACACTGGACCAACCATACTGGCGGCTATGACCCTGTTCACACTGGACCAACCGTACTGGCAGCTATGGCCCTGTTCACACTGGACCAATCGTACTGGAGGCTACGGCCCTGTTCACACTGGACCAATCGTACTGGCGGCTACGGCCCTGTTCACACTGGACCAACTGTACTGGCGGCTACGGCCCTGTTCACACTGGACCAACCATACTGGAGGCTACGGCCCTGTTCACACTAGACCAACCGTACTGGCAGCTATGGCCCTGTTCACACTGGACCAACCGTACTGGCGGCTACGGCCCTGTTCACACTGGACCAACCGTACTGGAGGCTACGGCCCTGTTCACACTGGACCAACCGTACTGGCGGCTACGGCCCTGTTCACACTGGACCAATCGTACTGGAGGCTACGGCCCTGTTCACACAGGACCAACTGTACTGGCAGCTATGGCCCTGTTCACACTGGACCAATCGTACTGGAGGCTACGGCCCTGTTCACACTGGACCAACTGTACTGGCGGCTACGGCCCTGTTCACACTGGACCAACCGTACTGGAGGCTACGGCCCTGTTCACACTGGACCAACCCTACTGGAGGCTACGGCCCTGTTCACACTGGACCAACTGTACTGGCGGCTACGGCCCTGTTCACACTGGACCAACCATACTGGAGGCTACGGCCCTGTTCACACTGGACCAACCGTACTGGCAGTTATGGCCCTGTTCACACTGGACCAATCGTACTGGAGGCTACGGCCCTGTTCACACTGGACCAATCGTACTGGCGGCTACGGCCCTGTTCACACTGGACCAACTGTACTGGCGGCTACGGCCCTGTTCACACTGGACCAACCATACTGGAGGCTACGGCCCTGTTCACACTAGACCAACTGTACTGGCAGCTATGGCCCTGTTCACACTGGACCAACCGTACTGGCGGCTACGGCCCTGTTCACACTGGACCAACCGTACTGGAGGCTACGGCCCTGTTCACACTGGACCAACCGTACTGGCGGCTACGGCCCTGTTCACACTGGACCAATCGTACTGGAGGCTACGGCCCTGTTCACACTGGACCAACCGTACTGGCAGCTATGGCCCTGTTCACACTGGACCAATCGTACTGGAGGCTACGGCCCTGTTCACACTGGACCAACCGTACTGGCAGCTACGGCCTGTTCACACTGGACCAATCATACTGGAGGCTACGGCCCTGTTCACACTGGACCAACCGTACTGGCAGCTACGGCCCTGTTCACACTGGACCAACCGTACTGGCAGCTACGGCCCTGTTCACACTGGACCAACCGTACTGGCGGCTACGGCCCTGTTCACACTGGACCAACCATACTGGCGGCTACGGCCCTGTTCACACTGGACCAACCGTACTGGCAGCTACGGCCCTGTTCACACTGGACCAACCGTACTGGCGGCTACGGCCCTGTTCACACTGGACCAACCATACTGGCGGCTACCCCCTGTTCACACTGGACCAATCGTACTGGCGGCTACGGCCCTGTTCACACTGGACCAACCGTACTGGCGGCTACGGCCCTGTTCACACTGGACCAACCGTACTGGCAGCTATGGCCCTGTTCACACTGGACCAATCGTACTGGAGGCTACGGCTCTGTTCACACTGGACCAACCGTACTGGCGGCTACGGCCCTGTTCACACTGGACCAATCGTACTGGAGGCTACGGCCCTGTTCACACTGGACCAACCGTACTGGCAGCTACGGCCCTGTTCACACTGGACCAACCGTACTGGCGGCTACGGCCCTGTTCACACTGGACCAACCATACTGGCGGCTAAGGCCCTGTTCACACTGGACCAACTGTACTGGCGGCTACGGCCCTGTTCACACTGGACCAACCGTACTGGAGGCTACGGCCATGTTCACACTGGACCAACCGTACTGGAGGCTATGGCCCTGTTCACACTGGACCAACTGTACTGGCGGCTACGGCCCTGTTCACACTGGACCAACCATACTGGAGGCTACGGCCCTGTTCACACTGGACCAACCGTACTGGCAGCTATGGCCCTGTTGACACTGGACCAATCGTACTGGAGGCTACGGCCCTGTTCACACTGGACCAACTGTACTGGCGGCTACGGCCCTGTTCACACTGGACCAACCATACTGGAGGCTACGGCCCTGTTCACACTAGACCAACCGTACTGGCAGCTATGGCCCTGTTCACACTGGACCAACCGTACTGGCGGCTACGGCCCTGTTCACACTGGACCAACCGTACTGGAGGCTACGGCCCTGTTGACACTGGACCAACCGTACTGGCGGCTACGGCCCTGTTCACACTGGACCAATCGTACTGGAGGCTACGGCCCTGTTCACACTGGACCAACCGTACTGGCAGCTATGGCCCTGTTCACACTGGACCAATCGTACTGGAGGCTACGGCCCTGTTCACACTGGACCAACCATACTGGCGGCTACGGCCCTGTTCACACTGGACCAACCGTACCGGCGGCTATGGCCCTGTTCACACTTGAACAACCATACTGGCAGCTACGGCCCTGTTCACACTGGACCAACCGTACTGGCGGCTACGGCCCTGTTCACACTGGACCAACCGTACTGGCAGCTACGGCCCTGTTCACACTGGACCAACCATACTGGCGGCTACGGCCCTGTTCACACTGGACCAACCGTACTGGCGGCTACGGCCCTGTTCACACTGGACCAACCGTACTGGCGGCTACGGCCCTGTTCACACTGGACCAACCATACTGGAGGCTGCGGCCCTGTTCACACTGGACCAACCATACTGGAGGC